>JAUMHN010049810.1:0-27832 GCA_032360265.1 Heliamphora ciliata
CTATACGCCGTAGTAATCGGGAACGTTGATGTACGGAAACCTAACGTACGGGAACATAATGGTGCCACTCAGAATTCGATTGGTTGATTTATAATTGGGATGGGTTATGTTGAGTTATCTTTCATGATTATAAGTCTTGGGCATTCCTGGTTGCCATTTTCGAAAATGTTTTGGAATGAATTCCCCTTGTGCACCCTGGGCGTGTCCCCGGTGTTTGAAATGGTTTATGATAAATATTGTTGGGCACTATGAGTTCGTCGCTAGCATTCTGATTTTGATAGCTTAAACTTTGGGTTGACTCCGGCGAAGGCATCCTGAGTCTTAAGGTGGGACAAACAGCTTGATTTATGTCTGATATGACTAATCAAAATGGTTTATTAAATTTGTTGGCCTAGAGTATGGCGCGGACCCCACGCCGTTGCCATTGAGTAAAACAGCCAAGGCATGAAGCCAAGACGCGCATTTACTATTCGCAACGAGACGCGATGATGGCTTTGGTGATCAAATACCCGTGAAAGTCTACTCTGGGGATCCCTGGTGTGGAATTCCTCTTATAATCTGGGTGCATGTTGAGTTGGGCATCTGCATTACAGACATGGCATCTTATATGCATATGTTTATTGACTTATCTGCTATTCTATCATAAATTTTTCTGTCTCCTTGACTATAAACTGTACTGGGTGTTATATGGTATATGTTGTGGTGAATTTTGTAACGTGAGATTAGTTAGAAGGTTAGAGTGTTTTGCTTCTGGGCCTTGGCTCATGGCATTCGTGCCACAGGTGTGGAGGAGTTCTTGGAGGAAGTCATCCCAGAGGGAGAAGAAGAGTTTGAAGAACATGGTGAGTTCCAAGAGTATGTGGATGCCGCTGATGCATTCTGAGGAGTTGAGACCTCTGCTTTTGTTCTTATATTCAGTTCTCTCGTGCTTAGTGTAATTTTTGAAATTTCTTGGCAAAACTGTAATAGTTATGTAATTTTGAATGGTTCATAACTCCTTTATGATGTAATAACTAATGTATGTAAATATGAATGAATGGCCAGAATATTCCTTTATTTATATTTATGTATATCCCGACGTGCTCGGAGGACGGGACGTCTCAAGGCCGAACTTAGAATTTTTGGTTCAAGTTAGGATTTTGAACCTCGTCCGTGCTCTATAGCCATGTGGACTATCCGTCACTAATACTTGGGTTTGGGTTGGGTCTTTACACGGGTTGTTACAACTAGGGTCTGTATCGAGTCGTTACAAATTACCCCCTTAAACAAATTTCGTCCCCGAAATTTTGCCCCGTACTTCATCGTATGGAAAGTTAAGGATGATTTACTAGCATTATGCCTTCTCGTCTCCAAGATTGTGTCCTTATTTACTTGAGTTGTTCTTTATTGTGGGTGTAGATAAGGTCGAGCTCATATGTTCAGCACTTAGAGTAAAGGTTGTCCTGTCCTACTAACATCTTAAACTGATTACTACCAAATCTTCAAGGACTATGTCACATAATCAACTAGCCCCAAAAAGTTCATATCATTGTCACGTTAGTTACCCTCTTCCCATTAACTGTTGCTTCTACTTCTGTTGGATCCGCTTGAATTTCTTCTCCAGATATAACATGACCCTAAAAACATCATCCGGTCTAACTAAAACTCACACTTACCAAGGTTTACATACAACTTATGCTTTCTCAGGACCTACAAAGAATCTTCAATTGCTTCCTGTGTTCCTCTTCACTCCGAGAATATAATCGAATATCGTTTATCAACACAATTACAAATTGGTCAAGAAAAACTTCTGAACACCTAATCCATCAGGTCCATAAACACAGCTGGTACATTTGTTATCTCGAAAGGCAACACCACAAATTCATAATGCTCGTAATGAGTCCTAAAGGCAGTCTTGGGTATATCTAACTCTCGCACTTTCAATTTTTTTTTATCATGACCCCAGTCTATCTTTAAGAATACATTGGCTCCCAAAACACAACTTACATCGAGAATGACTTCCACAAGCGATCATATGTCTCTAAACTAGCCCACCACCAAAACTGATTTCAAACATTCTCCACTCTTATATGGAAGGACTGTCGCTCTATCGAAAACTAGCTCATTGTCATATTCAAACGTACATTGAAGACTATTTCCCAATCGACTAACAACTACTCACTCGAAATCACATCACCACTTTGTGTTAAACTACTCTAGCCTTACGACCATCAAGATTAATATCGCCACTTGAACCTAATGAGTCACTACGGCTAAACATACCACACAGACTAAACGCTCCCCAGGTTTTTGCTTACTCATACGAATCCAATCACAATCTCGTCATATATTTCCTTCACGGATGTATCATCCACCCTACAATCCTTAACTGAACAATATTAACTCCTGATTATATAGTCTCTTATCATCATCACCCAATCCCTTCTCACATTTTATTCTACACAATCGAACTAAGAACCAATTTCGCACTTTAATTATTTCATCTTACCCATATTTTACAAGGACACTCGATACTCTCAAGGCCATTTACAAAAATCACACCCATGAATTCGTATAATCTTACTTACGCTTTCACTCTTCTCATCCAAACACTTATTCCTCCTACGTACTCACATTAAGTTGCTAAGCAACTCCACCAGAAACAATAAAATTATATCACCTTTCAACTTCTTGTACATAGAGTTCGTACGCTCCCAACAAAATCTACTCATGAATCTAAACAAGCTTGCTCTAATAGGTCACATCACAAAAGATTTTCGAAAGCAACTACCTTGTGACTCACATTGATACGACAATGGAAACCGAATACCACTCCATAAGAGTTACATAATCTAAACACCAAACGAATACAAATCGATACGTTAAGAATCTATCATGTGAACAACTCGGTCTGTCTAAATGCGCACTCCACCCCTCAAACAATCTTTAACGTCAATGGGACTCATTGTTTCCACAAACTCCTTGGCACCCAAGTCCTAGAATTGTTTAACTAAAGAGTTACCAGTCTTCGAGGTGATCTTGATAATCCTGATGATGAAATCTGTAATCATATTCTTTAATTTGCTCTTTAGTCTTTCCAAAGGTTGCTTCGTTCCTCTTGGCCTCTACCGCATGTTCTTGACGTGCTAGAACGTTGGGTTTGAATGTCTCTTCCAATAACTAGTTTATTTTTCTCAGACAGTTGGTCATAAGGTAAAATGAACATGATAAAAGGTATGATTGTGAAAAATACGTAGTCGTATGATCCATTGTGACTTGGTGGTTAATTCTTCATCAGACTCCAAACGTTCATTGTTGTGATCAAGATTCTTCGTTCTTTGATAGTGATGGAAAAAACCCAAACTCTAACATTTTGGTGGGAAGGCCGGCATGAATATCGATGTATATAGACGTACCTCCTTAGCTAGCGTACTAAGGTTATCATAAGTTCGAGGTTGTTTCTCATTTTTCACCTTCTTATTACCGATATGAATCTTTTGCTTCCCGATTTATCAGATGGATGAGTCTGCTATTAACTAGTTTGAGAAAGTTTAAATCGTGCCATATGGTGGTGTCGCGAATCCTTTGGTCTGAACCTGTCGTTTCTAACTTTAGATTGCTAATGGCATAGTCTTATTTGTCAAGATCTTTGAAAAGATATAGTTAGTTGAATAAGCCCTTACTTAACCATTCTTGCAAACGGGAGTCTTGATCTTCAAAACTTTGTTAAATGTGGATGTTGACAGTTATTATAAGCCGTGACATCAAGAAGAAATCTATTTCACGCTTTGAAGAGGTGTTATGAGGTTTTCGTGCATCGTCTCAGTTTCACGTGAAAGCGCTAAGGCCTAATGACTTAATATCTTGGTGATCGTTGTTACTAAGAGATCAATGGGGGAAGGTTTTGAAGGTCAACAGTGAAAAACACACGCGGGGTTAGAACATCTTAGGGTGGAACCCAGGTGGTTCAAAGATAGGTTGGACGAGGTTAAATGGTTACGGTTAAGCCAATTACCATTGACACAAATTGAGTGGTCATTCGGGATTCAAATGTAGGAGAAACAAGAGGGGACTTCAAAAAGTTAACACCAGGGCTTGGGGTAAATGAGAATAGAACTTATAAGGATGAAGTCGCGGGGTTCTAACGGTGTCTCTCGAGGGGATATCTAAAACTTCTCCTAGTGCGTACTCTTGTCTATCTCCCTTAAAAGAAGATAACTCATTGCATGAATCTCTAATTTTCAATCTCGATGGTCTTACCCGTCCTTCGCATATAGATTCCTTGCTGTTCCCGAACTTGGTATCGTCTTGACGCGACTACCTATAGGACTTAGACGCATCAGATTTTAGTTCTTATAATGTATAGATGAAAATAATATTTAATACAACGCATCCTATAGAGCTCCAACACGACAGAATGCATGGTTTTCCATAAGCCAAGGCCTAAAGGTTCACTAAACCTGGGCTTTGATACCAACTGTGACGCCCTGTCCTCCAGGCACGTCGGGACATACATAAATATAAATAAATGAATATTCTAGCTATTCATTCATATTTACATACATTAGTTATTATATCATAAAGGAGTTCTAAACCGTTCAAAATTACATAACTATTACAGCTTCACCAAGAAATTTCAAAAATTACACTAAGCACAAGAAAACTGAATATAAGAACAAAAGCAGAGGTCACGACTCCTCAGAATGCATTAGCGAAATCTAGGTGCTCTTAGAACTCACCCTGTTCTTCAAACTTTTCTTCTCTCTCTGGGATGACTTCCTTCAAGAACTCCTCCTCACCTGTGGCACGAATGCCATGAGCCAAGGCCCAGAAGCAAAAATGTTCTAACCTTCTAACTAATCTCACAGCACAAAATTCACCGCAACACATACCATATAACATCGGTATAGTTTATAGTCAAGGAGACAGACAAATTTATGGCAGGATATCAAATAAGTCAATAAACATGTGCGTATGAAATGAAGATGTCCAACCCAACATGCACCCAGATTATAACAGAAATTCCATGTCAGGAATCACCAGAGTAGACTTTCACGGGTATTTGATCACCAAAGCCATCATCTTGCCTCGTTGTGAATAGTAAACGCGCCTTGGCTTCATGCCATAGCTATTTTACTCAATGGCAACGGTGTGGGGTCTGCACCATACTCTAGGCCAACAAATTCAATAAACCATTTCAATCAGACATAAATCAAGCAGTTTGTCCCACCTTAAGACTCGTGATGCCTTCACCGGTGTCAACTCAAAGTTTAAGCTAACGAAATCAGAATGCTAGCGATGAACCCATGATGCCCAACAATATTCATGATAAATTATTTCAAACACCAGGGACGCGCCCAGGGTGCACAAGGGGATTTCATCCCAAAACATTTTCGAAAATGGCAACCAAGGACGCCCTAAACTTAGAATCATGAAAGATAACTCAACATAACCCATCCCAATTATAAATCAACCAATTGAATTCTGAGTGGCACCATTATGTTCCCGTACGTTAAGTTCCCGTACATCAATGTTCCCGATCACTACGGCGTATAGCGACAGTTCGACTCAAGACATGATACGGCTCAGGACGTAACATGGCTCAGGACATACATGGCCCAAAGTTAACATATCAAATACAATAATCCAAATGGCGCCATTATGTTCCCATACATTAGGTTCCCGTACATCAATGTTCCCAATCACTACGGCGTATAGTGGCAATTCGGCTCAAGACGTGATGCGGTTCAGGACGTAACACAGCTCAGGATATACATGACCCAAAGTTAGCATACTCGACACAACAATCTGAATGGTACCATTACATTCACGTACATTAGGTTCCCATACATCAGCGTTCCCGATCACTAAGGCGTATAGTGGTAGTTCGGCTCAAGACGTGATACGGCTCAAGACGTAACACGAGTCCGGGCGCATATGGCCCATTGTCAACACCCCCATCAACGAGGATTCACTGACCAAGATATAAAGGCCTGCCTTCCCCCACATCAACCATATCAAGATACAACTTAAAAACATATATGGGGGTAACTCACAAGATGTCCCTAGTGCCACAATCACAATGCTCATAGTATAACAACTTATATTCTGAAGCACAACTAACAATGACATGCATTCTAATCATCATATATTTACAAATAAACACTAATCAACTAATCATCATTTAAAACTCGGGTCTCACAGTAAAGGGATACTCAAATCACACATAGCAATCATAAGTCCAAATTCGAGTATTAAATTAAAAGGATCGAAAGTGTTTTGGAGTATCTAGACTTGGAATCAAGCTATGATTTTTAAACACCATTTAGATAAAAATATTTTTTATAACTCTTATGTTTAACACCAAGGACAAAACCAAAGGCAAAAGGGTGAACAAAACATTTCAAGTAAAAACGGTTCAGCACTTTTCTCAAAATTTTACCAAAAATATGCTTCTGTTGGTCTCGGTTTTGGGGTATCAGGTCAAGTCCAAATGAGCCAATTTGTTAGTATGTTCTAGCTCAACAAGTCCCCTACAGGTTTCATGTTTAGAGCTAAGGGTAGTTGTTTGGAATAAGTTAGACTCTTTGGCCATTTTAGAAAATAGGTTCTGCTAGGTGCCAAAACTTAGCAGAGCCAGTTTTGGACAGAGGGTTTCAAACTGTTTTGGGGGATCATCCTAAGGATTTAAGGTCTAATATTAGGGAAAACAGTAAATCAATATGTTATCTACAATGTTCATGTAGACCACTTTTGGAAGAGGTCATTAAAAATAGGGGTTTTGGCCTACACAAAAATATGTGACAGAAGTATCCCTTGAGGGCTGAAACTCAACAGAGACTTTCAAAGGGTTTTTGACCTATCAAAACTCAATATTTTGTGCTCCCTTTTGGTGGGTAGATATATATACATGTTATCTACAACTTTAATGTTTTCACCAAAGTTCGGATCTCACTTTAAACTAGGGTTTCAAAGTCAGTAGTGTTGACTGGACGAAAATGAGTATTCTACATATGAAAATGAGTTGAAATCAATTTTGGATGAAAGATAACACAAAAAGATAAATACGGACATAAAGAACATTCTTAGATCAATTTTTTACATTAAGTTATGGCATTCCAAAGTTCAGGACAGAAACATCTATGTTCTCCAAAATTAAGCCTCTCAGGGTTCAAGTCTTCTACTTATATCATGTCAAGTTTTTGTTCCATTTCTTTGCATGCTTGTGTTTTAGACAATAATATAAAGGCTCCAGCACACTTAGAAGTCATCAAACTCAAGGATAACAACACACAACCACATCTCATATCACCCATAAACTTAACAGCCCCAAATTTACAACTACGACACCTTTTCGATTTATTTTCGGTTCTCTATTCTTTGAGGGATATTAGATACAAGGTTTAGAGGTTTTACTTACTTGTTTGAGAGATCAAATGAGGGTGGAGGATGGATTTAGACTTAGCTTTTGAAAATCTCATTGATTCCTTCCTTCTTCTTCATTTTTCTCCCTTAAACTCACCATATCACTCAAGAGCAAGAAGTTCTAGTTTCTCTCCCTCACCTACACGAAAATTTCATGTAGAGAAGAGCGTGTTTGGCTTCCTTTATATAGGCAAAGGCTAGGGGACAAGGGGGAACAAAAAGTTCCCATGAAAGACATTTTTTTCCTTTTTAATTAATGAGACTTGACTTGATTTAAATTGATTCAACTTTTGAGGGCTAAAAATCAGACATGGGGAAGATAAATATAGCTAGGGGTCAGTTTGGGGGACAAAAATTTGATCCCCCGTCAATCAAGGGGTTTTTCTTATTTTTGTGCCCCCATTGTGCAAAAAAATGCATTAAAAGTTAATTTGATGTATCATTTTGGTGTCTTTTCCTACTGAGACCTATTATTTTACTATATTTATGATAATTATAGTATTCTCATGTATTATCATAGTTTTCATAGTAATTGAATAAATAGATGTAGTCTTTTTAGTTAAATTAAGGTATTTTGACAATATGTGACTTTTTGACTTATTTGGTTGTGTATGAACTTCAATAATAATTTGTTTGCTTTTGTTAACCTATAACACTATATTATTATGTATATTACTTATTCAACAAGTATCGGATCATCATAATGCTTAATTTAATACATTTCTCAACATTTTAAGCAAAAAAGAAAGAAAAAAGTCACTTTTTTGCACTCTTCCCAAGGTGGTCGGCCACTAAGGGGTATTTTTATCATTTTGATGTTATTTTGTCCTTTGTTACTTAATTGTACTTAAATCCTTGATTTAGGGTATCCATGTGTCAAAATTTGAGTTTAAAAGAATTTTTGTTGTACTACGGGCAAAACGATCATTTTATCCTATTTATGAAGATTTTTTATTTTTAATTCATTATTTCATGATATTCACTTCATTTAGAATGCTAGGAGGCTCTCCGAGTGCAATGATTTTGTTGCCTGAGTTTTAGACATTTTTGGAGTTTTCGGGCCGAACTTAGAGTTTTCAGTTCGAATTAGAATTTTGAACCTCGTCCGTGCTCTATAGTCTTGTGGACTATTCGTCACTAATACTAGTGTTTGGGCTGGGTCTTTACACGGGTCGTTATCAATCGGGTTGTTACAACTTGGGTCTGTACCGGGTCGTTACAAAGACGATTTCGAGGGGATGTTTAACTCTTTCGATGCTAAACCCTTGGGTGCTTGTCCTTCCGTTCCTCCTCCTCTCTATCGAGTTCGTCAGAGGTATTTCTGAGAGAGAGAGCCAGCAAGAGAGAGAGAGAGAGAGAGAGAATGAGCGATACTATTTATTCCATATCTTAATAACATTTAGTCTTTTGGGCCTGCGTGTTCAATTTTTTGATGAAGGGCCAAGGTGCCCGCAGTTTCCACATGCATTTAGGCCTTCGAATGTTCTATTTTTTATTTACCTATGAAAATATTTTTATCTTTAACTTTTACATGAAAAGCTTTCTTTTATTATTTTAATTGTCTTAGCTGTAAAATGCATGATACAAGTTCCAAGTCATAAGCTAAACTGTGTATAAAATTTTTACATTTATTCTTAACAAAATAGATAACTTATCTAACTGCAACAATGTTTAAACACTCGAAAGAAAAGATAAAGAATTTTTCAAATAAGCAAAGGAAAACAAAAAGGTACAAGAAAGTACATGAAAAAGTACACTCGCAACCTTTGAAGGTTACGGGCACAAGATTAGAAGGTGGCGACCATATGGAATTTCACAAGTGAACAATTAGGTCGCAAAGAATGAAAGATTGTGGCCTAACCAAAGGTTACAGTCGTGACGTCAAAACTATCAAGATCAGTATTTTTGCAAATGATTTTTAGTTAAAAACTAACCGGACGGGCAAATGCCGAAACATGCTCCAGATAAAACTTTCAATTTTAAACGATCAAAATAAAAACCCATGTAACCAAAGTTAATTAAAAAAATACCTTTTATCGGTCAAATCTTCAACTATGTTTTTGATTCCGAGTTGAAGTCCCTGTCAGACCGTCTACTATATTTTCTTATACGATTCTTGAATATAGTGTGGACTATAATCTATCAAGAACTTGTACCGGCAGAACTTGGACAGCTTTAGTCTTGAAAGACAAGTTATGAAACTGGTTCAGTTTACCCACATATTTATAGGGTTACAGTTGAGACCTGTGAAGTGATTATGAGTAAGACTTCTAGTGGAACACAGACACTCATCAACGATTTTTACAATTAAGCAAACCCCATTGCGATATCTGCGCTTATGGAAAACTAGCAACGATTTCTGCAATTTTCATAAAATATTGAATTACAGTTCATACTACTAAAGAACTATAATTACACTCCGACCCATAACCTCAAGTTCTTCTTGCATTGAGCTCTTGTTATTAAATGATTATCATTTCTCCCTACGTTAAGATTCCCGATACACGCCAATTAAATTTAATTACTGATAATTAAATTTAATCGGCATCTTGTAATTTTTTAAGCCCTTCAGCTTAATTTATTTGATCACCGAATAATCAAATCCACCTGTAGGGCTTGGACCAGTCAAAAGATATAAGCTTCCTTAAGGGGGAATCGTCAATCCCGATCTTTCGGAACGTTAATTTCGTCAATAATTAATATTTAGCTTATAAATAATACTACTATCCAACTCGTCGGGAATATAGAACTACATAAGATTGCACGCTCTAATAAATCAAAACAACAAATATTAAATATATGCAAATTAATAATTAGTTCAAGATTAAGAGCATAGCACTGTTCAGAATAACTTTGGAGTGTAAATTAAATTATATAGTAGTATAAAATTAATTATCCCAATGTGTTCCATTCAATACACACAAAGTGTACTAGTACGGAGAGTCGAAACAATAGACGATGCTATTATCTATTCCCCATAACCAAGACAAGCCTACTAAAACTCTGTGTTATAGTCATACCAATAGTATGTCCATTTTTATCTAAACTTTAAATATAGAACTTATATTCTGCAAGAACCTAAAATCTAATCCTCTATGTGCAAGCCATACTCTACACACCAGAATAAATACTATACAGAATATTGGACATCCATGCATAATATTAAAGAAATGATATGCATACATTCCTCATAAAGATTCTCATAAAATAAAAAAATTATTTTTATTAAAATAAAATTAAATACTAAAAACATATTTTTCAGTATACCAATCCTAACAATTTCTTACTTATACTCAAAACAATGCTACCATACATCTGACTCCCATGACCTCTACATGACTATCAAAAGTCTTAGCCAGTAAGCTTTTTGTATAAAGATCTGTAAGGTTGTCTCCTGATACAATCTTGATCACAGCAACATCACCTCTCTATATAATTTCTTGTATCAGGTGATACCTACGCTCAATGTACTTTCCTTTCTTGTGGACCCTTGGCTCCTTCGGGTTTGCAACCTCTCCGCTATTGTCACAATAAAGTGTAATAGCCAACTGAACTGAACGGATCACCTCTAGATCCAACAGAAAGTTCCTGAGCCAAACAGCCTCCTTGGCTGCTTTAGAAGCTACTACGTACTCGTCCTCCATGGTGAAATTAGCAATGCAGGACTGCTTGATACTCTTTCAACTAATAACTCCACCTCCTAAGGTCAACACAAATCTTGAGGTAAACACATATCCTGAGGTAGACTCACGGGAATCCTTATCAGACAGAAAATTTGTGTATGTTTACCATAAAGGTACAAGACTGTCTGTCTGGTAAATCAACATATAATCCTTAGTCTTTTTCAGTGACTTGATTATATTCTTTACCACGGTTCAATGTTCTTGTCTTGGATTAGACTGATATCTGCTAACCATGCCAACGACAAAGCAGATATCGGGTCTAGTGCAAAGTATAGCATACATGATGCTTCTTACTACCGAAGCATAAAGAACTACCTTCATCTTCTCTATCTCATCACGTGTCTTAGGACACTGATCCTTGAATAGAGTAATTCCATGCCTGAAAGGTAGAAACCTTTTTTTGAAATCTTACATGCTAGAACGAACAAGAATATCATCGATATACTTTGCTTGTGATAAGCCCAATATCCTTTGTTTTTGATCTCGCAGGAGCTTGATCCCAAGAATGTGACTAGCTTCTCCCAAATCTTTCATATCGAACTGTCCAAATAACGATACTTTAACCGTAGATAATGCCCCACATCGTTTTCGATGAGCAAGATATCGTCTACATAAAGTACTAGAAAAATCACCACACTTCTGTCACGCTTCTTGTACACAGAGGATTCATCCAAACTCTGATCAAAACCATAAGACTTTATGGCTTGATTAAACCGAGTGTTCCAAGACCTTGATGCCTGCTTAAATCCATAAATAGATCTCCTAAGCTTACACAACATGTGTTTCTGGCCCATTGTAATGAATCCGTCTGGTTGTATCATATAGATACACTCATCAAGACTTTCATTAAAGGAAGCTGTCTTGTCATCCATTTTCTAAATTTCGTAATCGGAATGAGCGACAATGGATAAGAGAATTCGAATAGACTTAATCATGGTTACCGACAAAAAGGTTTTCTCATAATCGATTCTTTTTTTCTAAGTGAACCCTTTAGCAACAAGCCTAGCTTTGAAGGTTTTAACCTTTCTGTCTCCTCCTCTCTTCCTCTTGTAGATCCACTTGCATCTAATGGGTTTTATTCCTTCAGGTGGTTCTATAAATTTCTAGACCTGATTAGAATACATAGATTCTATCTCTGAATTCATAACCCTTTGCCAAAGATCTTCATCTTTGTCCTAAAGTGCTTCATTATAGTTACAAGGCTCGGTATCTAGTTCTATCGAGATCTTATCAAAAGACTCTCTCAAAAACATATACTGATCAGGTTGATGAACAACCCTCCCACTACGATGAGGTACTACCTGTGTCTGTGTACTAGTAATAACACGCTGTGCAGAATCTGAACCCTATACATCAGCACCATGTTCTTGATTTGCACCTGTCCCGATATTCCTCCCACTACGACGAGGTAATAAAATATCAGTGACTTATGGTTCCTCTTCCGTTCTACTGATATATCCATTCAGTTCTTCCAGAATAATTTTGTTATTGGGCCTGTGATTCATAATATAATCCTTTTCCAAGAATAGGACATTGATGCTAACAATGACCTTCTAATCCTTAGGATTGTAAAACAGACCACCATTCATTCCCTTGGGATACCCCACAAAGAAAGAGACTTATGTTCTCAGTTTCAACTTACCCGTGTTCCCTTTCAGCACATGTGTTGGACACCCCTAAATCCGAATGTGTTTCAAACTAGGCTTACGTCCGATCCACAATTCTGTGGGAGTAAATGGTACTGATTTATAAGGTACCAAGTTCAAAATGGAAGTTGTCATCCCAAATGCGAGTCCCCAAAACGAATTGGGTAAACCTGAATAACACATTATAGACCTAACCATCTCTATATAAGTCATATTTCTTCTTTCTGCTACACCATTCTGCTGCGGAGTGCCAAGTGTAGTCAACTGGTAAGTAATCCCTTCTGAAGATAAATAGTCTCTAAACTCTCTAAAGATGTACTCCCCACCATGGTCGGATCGTAATGATTTGATACTTTTACCCAGACCCTTCTCTGCCTCCGTCTTGAATTTTTTAAATTTCTCAAAGTATTTAGACTTAAGGTGCATCAGGTAAATGTATCCATACCTTGAGTAGTCATCAATGAAACTAACGGAGTGCTCAAAGCCACCTCTAGCCTGAATTGTTATAGGACCACACACATCAGAATAAACCAGCTCCAACAGTTCTTTAGCTCTATAGCCTTTGGCCGAAAAGGGCCTCTTGGTCATCTTACCCTCTAAGCAAGATTTATAGACTAGAAGTGCCTCCACTTCCAATGAACTCAAAGGTCTATCTACTACCAATCTGATTATCCTTTTTAGATTAGTATGACCCAAGCGTAAGTGCCAAAGAAATGTTTGGTTAACTAAAGAAGAAAACTTTTTCTTATATGGCAAATTAGATGTATTATTCATTTCAGTTAGTTGCAGTACAAGAGAAATAGGAGATACAGATTACCTACCAATGTATCAGAACAAATAAAATATTTTTTTTTCACAATCACAGAGTCACAAAAATGAATAGAATATTTGTTCTTTATTAAGCTCGAGACTGAAATTAAATTTCTTCTAATCAAAGGTACATTAAGACAATCTTTCAGAAAAAGTGTCCTATCTCTACTAAAATTGAGAGTGACATCTCCTACTGTAACTGCTGCCACCCATGTATTATTGTCCATGTGCAGATATATTTTTTCATCACGGAGCTACCTAGTTTTCTAGAACCCCTACAAAGAATTGCAGACATGATTAGTGGTTCCCATATCTATACACCATGCATCGGTAGATAACACCACTAAATATGTTTCAACTACAATTGAACAAAAATTTCTTAGTTTGTTTTTTTTACTGAAAAAAATTAGACACTATTTTTTTTAATGCCCAAACTGGTTACAGTGATAGCACTTGCCTCTCGGCTTCTTCACACTAGCTTGGGTCCTTTAACTGCTTTTGGAGCTGTGCCTCCCTGTGTCTGAATCTTTTTCTTCTTCTTGCCCTTCGGCTTAGATGAAGAACCGTTCTTAACCACATACACAGAACCTGGCTTCCTAAGAACACCCTCGGCTGCTTGAAGTTTCTTAAGAAGTTTTGCCAATGAAATGCTAAGCTTGTTTATGGTGTAGTTCAGGAAAAACTGCTTAAAACTTTCAAGCAGTGACTGGAGTATGATATCGACCTGGGTTTTTTCGTCAATCTCAGCTCTAAGGATCTCCAGTTCATTCAGAAGACTGATCATCTTCAGAATATGATCCCTAATTGGGGTGCCTTCACCCATGTTTACATTCATTAGAGACTTCATGGCCACCTGCCTAACAGCATGATTTTGATCCCCAAATATTTTTTTGAGATTCATAATCATGTCATAGGCACTGTGCATAAACTAATACTGATACTGCAAAACATTTAACGTTGAAGGCAAAATGTAACAACGAGCCATCTGATCAGCTTTATGCGACTTCTGATGGGCCTTGGTTTCCTATTCGTTCGCCTCCACATCAGGTTCTGGTGGACATATCTCAATTAATACAAACTTGTAATCCACGATAGTTAAGACAATGTCCAAGTTTTATTTTCAGTCAACATAATTTGATCCCGTAAGTTTGTTTTCTTTGAGTATTGAAGCGAGTGGGTTGAAAGCCACTTTAATCTTGAGAATCACATAATTAAAAATACTGTTAATTATAATGAACAAAACTTTAAATTTATTTTAATTTGGTTCCCTCTACCATTTTAAAATAAATTCGCCTGCAGTTTGGTATCCTGTGAACAACATACCTTGATGGGAGGATGTCTACTATTCATCATATGACTAGACAGGCTAATTCTTATTAATTTTATTATCTAAGCAACTGATACTGCCAAGTAAAATTAAATAGCTGACATAGTTTTGGTCCAGTATATAATAGCAGTGACTCAGATGAAGATGATACTATTATATATAACTAAGTATTAACCATCACCTAATTTTAAATCAATCACTTCGTAATGAACCATTCAGATTGAGAAGTGATCCAAACTAACAATTATCCAAAATTATTCTTAAAGGAGGTTTGTACTAGCGATACCGCAATTAATCTGTCTGATGTGGAGGAAGGCCTTACTACCAACATGCAGGGTTTAATTGTATTACCTATGAACTGGTGATGAAGACCGCAGAATTTATCCGTGAATAAATTTTCTCTCTCACTTAGATTTTTAAAACATTTTTTAGGGTTATAAAAATCCGTTTATTTAAAATAAATTTATTAATTTCGAAAACCACGCGATCTGAAAGAATCAAATATCTTCTTGTGTACACGATTGTAAAAATCCAGTTTAGCAAATAATCTTTTCGTGTTTAAATGTGTCTCAAATAAAATTTAATAAATACAAAATTTTTTCTTTAAACTTTCCAGCTAAGGTATTAATTAAAGACATTTATTTATTTTATTTTCTATTTCATATTTTTCAAAAAATAATAATTTATTTCGATTAAACATTTTTTTCATTTAATTAATTAAAAATTTGAAATTAATTCTCACGTCTTTTCAAGATATTCGATTTTATGAAAAATGATCATTAAACGTGATATTTTATAAAATAAAATAAAATATCTAAATTTTTTTCATTTAATTAAAATTAATTAATTAAAAAAACTTAATTTTATTTTCTATTACAAAATATTTTAATTAAAATTAAATTTCTAAATTAATTAAATTAACAGGTAAAATATAAAACAATATGCAATCATCCACTCAGTTCATATATATAAACATGATATACATATATCTTGGTTTTATGATTAAAAAGAAACTCTCGTGAGTTTCAAATTCCTATTGAAGATAAGCTGCATCAATCATTGTTCGTCTCTGATTCTAGTGTCCCAATTGCATCAAGATTTCCTGATACTGTATGATATATAAATATATCATATATCAATCTCGAACATAGCAAAAAACAACCAAAAAACAGCATCGGACCAGCTCAATATCGCCGGCCACCGCCGGCCACCACCAGCCAGCCGGCGTCGCCTTGTGTCGCCACCATCAGGCAGCTTTTGCCGCCTCATCTGAGCTCCATTTTTGATAATTTTTATATAAAAAAAAACACTTGAAAAGTAATATTTTTTTGTTAAAAAATTAGCTCGAAAACTGCCTGAAACCACTGTCGCCGCACCACCAACGCTGTTGCCCCAAATAGTGCCTTGTTTGGGCTTTTTCCAATACTTCTTTTGCGCCCATTTTTTTTGAAAATTTTTTTCAAATATCTAGCAACATGTTGCTTCGAAAAATGTCTCGAAAAAAATTCGAAAAAATCTCAAAAAATAGCCCCGAAGGTTGTTGCCGCCGCCGCCGGCAAACCGCTTCCGCTGCCCTGTTTTTTTCACCTTTTAGACTATTTTTCCAGTAGTATTTTATTGGTATTTTATACGAAAAGACCTGTTTAAAATTAGTCTCAAAAATATCAAAAAAATAATAGAAAAATGACCCAAAATCGCCGCCGGCAAGCCTGTTTTTTATGTAGTTTTTTTTGCAATTTTCGAGACTATGTTTAATACTGTTTTTAAGCCTAAACTATGCAAAAAGAAAAAAGAAAAAAAGAAAGCTGCTGGAAAATAAGTCAAAACCGTAGAAAAACCACCGCGATCTGTGGCCCAAAACTCCTGAAACCACCGTTGGTGCCGTCGCCTGTTTTTCGTATTCTTGGATATATTCAACTTATTCTTAAATAATCTAAATAGATATTTAAAAATAAATAACTAGCTATTACATCGATCCTATGTCCTAAAGATTCACATTCGATCTATCACCGTCAACCCCCGTGATTAAAAAAAATAATCATTATCCCCACATTCAATCAAACATAAAATAAAAGACAATCATAAAACTGGGATTAAAACACCTGCAAAACTAAGTTAGCACAGTTCTAAAATATTCGGTCCTGATAAATTGTAAACAAAAAATAAAATGGCTTTGATATCAATTGTTGGAGGCAAAACTGCTAAGATTATTATTTTTGCAAATAATTTTTGGTTAAAAATTAATTGGACGGGCAAACGCCGAAACGGGCTCTAGATAAAACTTTTAATGTCAAATGATTCAAAATATAAACCCGTGCAATCAAATTTAATTTAGATAAATACCTTTTACGAGTCAAATCTTCAACTACGTTTTTATTCTGAGCTGAAGCACTTATAAGATCTTTTACTATATTCCCTTATGCGATTCTTGAATGTAATGTGGGTTACAATTTATCAAGAACTCGTACCGACAGAACCTGAACAGCTTTAGTTTTCAAAGACAAGTTATGAAACTGGTTTAGCCTACCCGCATATTTATAAGACTGCAGCAGGAACCTATGAAGTAATTATGAGTAAGACTTCCAGTGAAACATTGACGTCCATTAGTAATTTTTGTAATTAAGCAAATCTCATAGAAGTATCTGTAATTATGGAAAACTAGCAGCGGCTTCTGCAATTTTTATAAAACACTGAAGTACAATTCACACCACTAAATAACTATAATTGCACTATAACGCATAATCTCTAAATCTTCTTGCATTGAGCTCTTATTATTAAATGCTTAACATTTATTCCCACGTTAAGATTTCTAATACCGGCCAATTAAATTTAATTATAGATAGTTTCATTTAATCGACATCTTGTAATTCCTTAAACCCTTCCGTTTAACTTTTTTGATTGCCGGATAATCAAATCCACCTGTAAGATTTGGCTCGGTCAAAACTTATAAGTATCTTTAAGGGGGTATCGTCAATCCCGATCTTTCGAAATGTGGATTCCATCAATAATTAATATTCACCATATAAATAATACCGCTATCCAACTCACCAGTAATATAAACTCATATAAGATCCCACCCTCTAATGAATTAAAACAACGAATATTAAATATATGCAAATCAATAATTATTTTAAAATTAAGAATAAAAGCACTGTTCATAATAATCTTGGTGCGTAAATTAATTTATATCGTCAGTATAAAATTAATTATCCCAATGTGTTCCGTTCAATACACACAAAGTGTACTAGCACAGAGAGTCGGAATATTAGGCGACGCTATTATTTGTTCTCCATAACTAAGGCAGGCTTACTAAAACTCTATGCTACAGTCGTACCGATGGTATGTCCATTTCTATCTCAACTAAATATAAAACTTATATTCTGTAAAAACCTAAAATCTGATCTTCTGTGTACAAGTCGTACTCTACATACCATATTAAATACTGTACACAATATTGGATATTCATGCATAACATTAAAGAAATGATATATATACATTTCTCATAAAAATTCTCATAAAATAAAAAAAATAATTTTATTAAAATTAAATTAAATACTATTTTTAGTATACCAACCCTAACACCCTGTCCACATGGATGGATGGGTTCTCAACCATCGAACGCCTCAACTTTGCGTCTTTCGGCATTAGCTCCCTATTCTCTTTGAGGGTCGTCAGAATCAACTAGTCTTTGCTGAGGCCTGCTACACAGCTTTGGAATCCATGGGCTCATGTTTTTCGCTTCGGCTTTGAGAAGTTATGCCCCACTGTGGAGTAGTTCGTTGCCACCCTGTATCTTATTTCGCAAAAACTCGTGGCAATGCCATCTCCTTTTCTATCCTATCAAAAGTAGACAATGTGGCTCTGCAATTTATCCAATAATGAGGCTTCTCTCATCTCTTTTGATGACTACCTTGACATCCCTAAGATCATTAATAGATTTTGTCCCAACGGTGACCTTGCTGACTTTGGCTTTCAATTATAGCGCCGATACGCCTCATGCTTCTGCCTTCTGGCTCGCTATCTCCTCGTCTCTCCTGACGGCAGAGTTAGTTCCCTACTGGTTGATATTGCTAGTTAGATGTCGGTGGGAAAGGGCTTTGTTCTGGTGATACATGCAGAGACCTTGATTGGCCTGGATGCCATTCATTGGGGTGTGCTTACCACCATTGCCTGCAGTCCTCTTCTTATTCTTCAGGTTTCATTCAAATTTCTCATTTTTTTGCTTTCCTCTCCTTTCGCTAATATTTCTCGATTTTTACCACGATTCTCTCCTTTTGCTAATATCTCTCGAATTTTACTGCTCTTCTCTCATTTTTCTACTTTATCTCTTTATTTTTCTGCATATCTCTCCTTTTCTTGATGGAGAAGCTAAATCTTCTATAGGAACCAGCTTCAGATAGGTACAATGCCGCTGCCTGTGTCCACCGTCCTTTCTACCCGATATGCACTACTGAGGTGGTTGAGAGATAGTATCTTTCCTCCCTAACAGAAAAGACATCACCTGGCAATGCCCTTAGTGGCAGATTTCTAGCATGACTTTAACTACTATGGATCATCCAGGTGACTTGTAGATCAGCCTGAGGCTGTCCACCTTCTACTATCCTAACTGGATCATGCGACAATTCAGTTAGAGTAAGACTGTGTTCAGCCGGGTATAGGGTCATATGTACTCATCCCTTCTTCAGGCTCCATTCCTAGCAAGGTGTCAAGAGGCTTGACCGTCTCGTTCCATGATGTAGATGCAGAAGCTGCAGCACACTGAGCTCTCAAAAGAGTATAAGGCGCGGCTGGTTCAGAAGAAGGAGAGTGGAAACAAAGAAGGGAGAGCAGAACAAGTAGCAAAGAGAAGGAAGATCTAAAAAATCTATTTTATTTTTAGGATTTTGTAGTTTTCTCTTTTTTTATTTAGTGTTTGGGACTTGCGTGCCTACCCTTTATTTTCAAAACTTGTAGTTAAAGCAAAAGTAATGAAAATCTCCCACTTTTATCTAAAAAGGTTTCAAAATATATAAACTTTCTTTTATTTTTGCAAATGTGAATGACATTATTATCAAAATTCAAAGACAAATTTACATTGATCATTACTTGGATTCAAAGATGGCTTAAGCAAAAGATGTGGTTGAACTTCTTGAAAGAAATTGTCTACGTATCCCAAGAAATGGAATCAGGTCATAATGTAGTTCAGACTTGGTTCATTCTAGATATTAACACTCTTATTTTATAGTGCCCTAGCTTTTGGCAAGGTCGTCCGTTTAGATTTTTAACCTTGCGGACTGCTCTAACTTTTACCTAGGTCGTCTTTTTTATTTTTAACCTAGCGAGCTTTATATTTTATTTTAATTTTCTCTCAAGGGTAATACTTCTTGAGCCGGGCTAGGTTGATTGGGGTGAAAAATGAATTGCCATCTAAGTCCATGAGAATTACTGCACCACCGGTCATAATATTCTTGATCAAATACGGGTCGGCCCAATTAGGTTTTAACTTGCCCTATCGATCAAAAACAGGAGCCTTAATTTCCTTATGAACCAAGTTGCCTTCTCGTAGGTATCGGGTCTTGACCTTTTTGTTGAATGCTCTAACTATCCTTCTTTGATACCCATGTATGTGGAATAAGGCCTACAGTCTTCTTTCATTAAACAAGAGTAGGTCCTCCACTCAGTTCCTCTTCTATTCTGTCTTTGGGATGTTAATCTCAGCCATTACTCTTAGCGAAGGAATTTCCAATTCAATGGGAAGTATAGCTTCTGTCACGCCCCAAACCCGGGGTCACGTGAAAATCCCCCAAATATCTATTTTATATGAAAATATAGGTTTTCATACATTGAAATCCGCCTGTTGGAACCAATGAAATACCCAACAAAAGATACTATCTCTCATAAACAGAAGTACATACAGATTCAACATGCGTACAATATATCGCCTTATAGCGTACAAAACTTGCCTTCAAGACAAGCATACCAAAAGAAAACTATAAAAGTCTTCCGCCATCGCGGGCATCACATTAGCTACTCCTCATTCACATTATCACCTGAAAAAGGTTTTACATAAAATTTTCACCCGTGAGCCGAAACCCAATAGAAACAGGTAATAAGCTGTAAAGCAAAAAAATATGCAACCATATGAGTGGGAGCTAAACTCAACCACAACGCAAAAAGATTTTTCACAAATCCCAAGTTTTCCCATAACACCGCAAAAGTCTCCCAAAACGGTTTTATTAGCATAAAACCCTGTTTTCATCCTTTAAACCATGCGATGCAAATATTGAAAATAATCCACCATAGTTAAGGAAAAACAGTAATCAAAACATTGTTTCCTCACGAAATGTACCATCGTGGAAAAGAAGAAGAATATGATCCTATGTACCGACTCCAACACACGATAGAGGTAGTAACTATAGACCCCTGTCCAGTAGCTAATCCCCATACATCATGCGACCGATTAGATACATACAGGATCTATACGGAGCACCACAACGTAAAGCTCAATTGACGGGCCCAAAACCCGAGGGTACTGAGCACCCAACCACTCAATTTATGGGGACTAACCCGAAGGTATAGAGCACCTACGCTGCGCACATTTCTGGATTTACATCGAGGGCAATTCGTGCCAAATACGCGTCATCCTGGTACATCTAGATAATCTTCTAAAAACACTTCTCAAACCGGCACAATATACATGTACATAAATCCATCCACCACTAGAAGATCAAAACAAAACATTTTCAAAATATTTTCCCCAAAAGCAGTTACACAACGCATGTATAAACATGAGATCCAATCCATGAAACCATGGAGATCAAACTAAAACATGTAAAATCATACATATTTTCATGCAAACGTTTTAGACAGTGAGACTCAACCCCAAAGATTAGCTCCAAACCTCCAAATACGTTTTCAAAACCACCACCCTTTTAAAACTATGGACATCCACAAACAAACTCCCAATGAACAAGGAACTTGATCAAAGGGGCTCACAAGGAAGAAAAACAACCTTTCCTAAACATTTAGCCAAAAATGGATGAAAAATGGTTTGGAAAATCGTGACATACCTTTTCTATTTTGGTCATAAATTTATCTGAAAAAATAATTTTAAGGTGAGATAGGTGTCATTGGAAAGAGGACTTCCGGGGCTTCAATTTGAATACAAAAATGACCTAATTCTGAGTCCGGATGAGGGAGATACATCAATTTTAAAAATGAGTTTTGAACTAGCGAAAACAGACCGCGGGCTAGACCGCTCGAGCGGTTTGTTCAGAAGTCAGGCAACCTGAGAACTCCCCAAGACCGCCCCCTAGACCGCTTGAGCGGTCCCTCAAGCGGTCCTACGTGAGGGACTGACCTTTTTGCGGAATTTTGAAGCCAAAACACACCCAAACTCAAACCAAACCTCCGTTTCGCATATTTTTGAACCCCACAGGCATACACAAGCCCAAATCCACAAAGGGAACCAAAAAGAAACATTTAAAACATGAATCCTTTTGTCCAACCAAACCCGTTTCATCCAACCGAGAACGATTTGAACCAAAACCCAACTTTTCAAAGCATAAACTAACCTCTCAAGCATTTCAAAACATAAACTAACCTTTCATGCATTTTTAAACGGTGAAACAACACAAGATTACTTATAGGACCCTTATACAACAGTAGAATCTGAGATCCTACCTCGTTGGGTCAAAAACTCGACGCCTCGATCTACGTAAAAATCCGAGCTTCGTCAAAATCAAATTCCGTCAGGATGGATGCGTAGAGCACGATGCCTATAACAAGGATCGGCTGTTGGTCCGTCAAAAACCAAGCCCCGGGCCCCCGAGAAGTTAGAGAGAAGGCAGAGAGAAAACTAGAGGAAACTTAGGAGTTAAGTTTTGAAAATATCTTTTAAAAATATCTAACTCCAGATATTTATAGGTCTCCAAAATATCCTTTTTTTTTGAATTTTTGAAATTCGCACAGAAACTCTCTATAATCCCGGGAAGCAACCCCGTATGCTCAATTTAATCAAAACAAGCATCGAAACACAGATATGCATATTAAAGCAAAAATTCTAAAAAGGTATTAAAACACCTAACATGTATATATACCAAAAATGAAATGTTACAGGGTCTCACAACTCTCTCCCCTTAAGGAATTTTTCCCCCGAAATTCACTATCAGGTCACGAGGTGAACAACTCTGGGTATCTCTCACGAACCCCAGACTCAAGCTCCCTTGTCGCTTCTTCAACCCCATGATGAAGCCACAGAACCTTGACATACGCAATAGTTCTCCCCCGCAACACTTGTTCCTTTCTATCCAGAATCTTCACCGGGCGTTCCTCATACGTGATATGCTCCTCAACTCGCAGCTCGGTCCAATTCAAAACATGTGAAGGATCAGGTTCATACCTCCGAAGCATGGACACGTAAAACACGTTATGTACAGATGCCAATTGAGGTGGCAAAGCCAGATGATATGCTACCGCCCCAATCCTTTCCAAGATCTCGAACGGTCCAATAAAATGTGGTGATAGCTTCCCGCTACGACCAAATCTCATCAACCCTCTGTGTGGCGAGACCTTCAAAAACACATGGTCTCCCATGGCAAACTCTAATGGTCTCCTCCTTTGATTAGCATAACTCTTCTGGCGGCTCTAAGCTGTTACCAGTTGCTGACGAATCACTGTAATCACCTCAGTCGTTTCACGCACCAAGTCGGGTCCCAAAACAGCGGTCTCTCCCACCTCTGTCCAACAAACTGGTGATCTACACAGTCTACCACATAGAGCCTCATACGATGCCATTCCAATACTCGACAAATAGTTGTTGTTGTATGCAAACTCTACCAATGATAGATGATCCTCCCTAGAACCCCAAAAATCAAGCACACAGGCTCTTAGCATGTCCTCCACGATCTGAATGGTCCTCTCTGACTGACCGTCGTTCTGAGGATGAAAAGCTATACTAAAAGTCAAGCGCGTCCCCAAGGCCACCTGAAGACTCTTCCAAAAGCGCGATGTAAAGCGCGGGTCTCGATCAGAAACAATAGCCACAGGTACTCCATGTAGTCGGACTATCTCCTGAACATATAACCTACCCAATCTGGCCACTGAATCTCTCACTCGATTGGGAAGAAAATCTGCTGACTTCGTCATCCTATCCACTATAACCCAAACAGCATCATCTCCCTTCGACGAGCGTGGAAGTCTTGACACAAAATCTATAGTGACATTCTCCCACTTCCACTCAAATACAGGCAACGGCTGCAACAATCCTGCAGGTCTTTACTGTTCCACCTTCACTTGCTGACAAGTAAAGCAACGAGAAACGAATCGGATCACATCCCTCTTCATTCCCGTCCACCAAAACTGACGGCGTAGATCGTGGTACATCTTCGTGCCTCCCGGATGGACTACAAGACGTGAGTGATGAAACTCATGTAGCACCTCAGCACGGCACGACACTGGCACAAACAATCGCCTTGACAACCTCAGACTCTGATCTAAACCCACCACCCATCCTACTGTGTCTGTCCCGCTAGCAATGCGGTCCTGTATCATCTGAGGCTCCTGATCAATCAGCTGAGCCTCTGACACGCCTGCAATCAACGCGGGGTATGAAGCTACTGAGTATAAGGTCGCACCTCCCTCTGTCTCTTCGAGACATAGATCAAACTCCGCAACATCTCCAAGCATGTCCCACTCTCGTATAGCCACGCAGCTACCAAACCGTGAGATCTCCTGCTAAGTGCATCAGCTACAATGTTTGCCTTACCCGGATGGTACTACAACTCACAGTCGTAGTCCTCCAACAACTCCATCCATCATCGCTAGCGAAGATTCAAATCCTTCTGATAAAACAAGTACTTTAGGCTCTTGTGATCAGAGAAGACCTCGAAATGTTCTCCATAAAGATAGTGACGCCATGTCTTCAAGGAAAAGACCACGACTACCAACTCCAGATCATGTGTCGGGTAGTTCCTCTCGTGTGTCTTCAGCTGTCGGGAACCATAAGCTACAACCTTGTCTTCCTGCATCAGCACGCAACCCAAATCTTCATGTGAAGCGTCGCAGTACACAGTGTAACCCAAACCTCGCTCGGGAATAATCAGCACAGGTGCACTGGTCAATCTCCTCTTCAGCTAACTCATAGGATTCGCTCCACACAAACGAGACTCCCTTCCGCATTAAGCGCATCATCGGTGCTACAAGTCTAGAGAAGTCCTGTACAAACCGCCGATAATATCCTGCTAGACCCAGAAAACTACGAATCTCAAAGACGTTCCTCGATCGCTGCCAATCTGTCACTGCATCCGTCTTGGATGAGTCTACCGATACCCCATCCCTTGACACCACGTGTCCAAGAAATCTCACATCTGTCATCCAGAACTCACACTTCTCAAACTTCGTATACAAGCGATGTTCTCTAAGAAGCTGTAAAATCACATGCAGATGCTCCTCGTGCATCTCTCTCGTGGGCAAATAGACAAGAATGTTATCCACGAACACGACTACAAAACTGTCCAGATAAGGGTGAAAGATATGGTTCATCAGACCCATAAATGTAGCAGGCGCGTTCGTCAAGCCGAACGGCATAACCAAAAACTCGTAGTGATTATAGCGAGTCCGAGAAGCAGTCTTCGCTATGTCCTCGTCCCTAATCCTCAGCTGGTGATACCCTAACCTCAAGTCAATCTTTGAAAAGAAGCGCGACCCCCTCAACTGATCAAACAAGTCATCAATCCTCAGCATCGGGTACTTGTTCTTCACCATCACTTGGTTCAACTTCTTGTAGTCTATACACAACCGCAACGAACCATCCTTCTTCTTTGCAAAGAGCGCTGGAGCTCCCCACGGTAATGTACTCGGACAAACAAACCCTTTGTCGAGCAACTCCTGTAGCTGCACCTTGAGTTCTTTTAACTCAGCCGGTGCAAAATGATACGATGGCATAGAGATGGGAGCAGCTCCCGGAACAAGATCAATGGAGAATTCTACATCTCGGCTCGGTGGCAACTCAAACAGATCATCAGGGAAGACATCCGGATAGTCGCACACCACATGGGGTAACACCCCTCAAACTCCAACTGGTTCATCCAACCTGAGCGCAAAAAAGAGAAAACCTAAATCTCCTCGAACCCGAGTGGCATCGGGCATAGACCTCAAGCCCTTATCCCGATCACCCACAAAGTGAAAATAGTCACCATCCGGTGTACAGATCGACACCCTCCGTCGCTCACAGTCTATAAAGGCACGGTAGACAGTCAGCCAGTCCATCCCTAGGATGACATCAAACGTGGTCATGTCTAGAATGATGAAATCAAACTCTAAACAATGACCGGCGACCTCCAGTATGCAGGATCTACAAACAAGACTCAACGTCACACTCCCACTAACTGGGTCTCCACATACAAGGTACTACCCAACCAGTCCATTTTCAACCCCAATGCAGATGCAAAAAGTAGAGGAAATGAAAGAATGTGATGCTCCCGTATCGATGAGAACACTGGCCCATGATCTAAAGAATAGAAGAGTACCTCTGATCATGGCTGGTGTAATAGCGGCATCAGCCACCACTGGTGCCTTGGAAGCACTGCGATCAGCAAGATCATAAGCCCTGGCCTGCGGTGGTCTGGTCTACCCACCATAACTTTGAGTCGATGGCTGCCTCACCGACTGTGCCGAAGCACCTCCTTCCGTAAACCTCGATGTCTGTTCCCTTGGCTGTTGCGGAGCCTGTCGCCTCTGCACAGATGAAGCAACTGTCGTTCCTGTCGCGCCCTAAACATTTCCCTCTCTGGTACAGAATCTACGAATATGCCCAGACTGACCACACCCAAAAAAGATAGGTGGGTCTCTCGCCTGTGACTGGATGGACACTGAACTCTGAGCCTGACCCTTCTGCAGGCACTCAACTAAACGATGTCCCGGCTGTCTACAGCGATAACAGATCAACCCTCTCTGCTCTGGCCTCCCTGTCGAGGCCACTGAAAGTGTAGGTGCAGACGACTGCAGTTGAGACGATCCGGCAGAATGAGAACTAGGTCTAGACGACCTCCGGCGCTTATTCTTGTGCCCCTGGAGCTGTGTATCCCCACTGCCCTGTTGGTTCCCATTCTCTCTAATCCTGCGGCTGTCTGCCAATAAGTTCTCAACCCGGATAGCAGCTTCCACCAGCTTGATATACACCTCCACATCCAGAGCTACAACCCTATCCTTGATAGCCGGTTGAAGTCCCCTCTCAAACCTCCGAGTGCGCAACTCCTCTATAGATACCATTGCAGGTGCGAACCGCGATAGATTCGCGACCTTGGCCTCATACTGGACCACTGACAAGTTCCCCTGAACAAGAGAAAGAAACTCCTCTCGTTAAGTATCCCTCGAAGACCTCGGGAAGTAATTCTCCAAGAAGACTCTCGTGAATGTAGCCCACGTGTCATCCACAGTGGTCTTGGCGAACTTCCACAACTCTCTTTCATCTTCCCGTAGTTGGAACGCCGCCAACTTTACGAACAGAGCATCCTCCTCGATATCCAGAGTATCGAAGATCGTCGTGGTCACTTCCAACCACTCAGTAGCGACCTTTGGGTCCGGCTCCCCAAAAAAGGTTGGAGGATCCAACCGCTGAAACTCCCGCATAGCTACAGAAGCCCTTGGCTCAGGAACTCGCACACTAGCCCTGGTCGCTTCTGCCATAGCTCTCATAGTAGCTAACATCTCCTGGACGACATCAGCGCCGCCAACATCGGTGCCACCCACTTATTCCTATGGGGCAGGAATGTTCCCTTCCTCCGGAACCTGAGCATAAGCACGTCCTCGGTCACGGCCTCGGCTACGACCCCTACCCCGCACTCCTCGCGTGGACATAATTCTATAGGAAGCAATATAAGCAGGATAAGCTTTCCTAGAACATGTTACTACGTAACATAAACACATAATCATGCTATCATATAGCCACATAAGATTATGCAAACACGTCTCACATACCGAGG
>JAUMHN010049914.1:0-52347 GCA_032360265.1 Heliamphora ciliata
CTTGATACTCTATAGATAGAGGAGGATGATCTGCGGGTTTCATTTGCTGCCTTCCAGCTGAGAGGGAGTGCTCATATACGGTGGAAGTTCGCCAGGACTACAGTTAGGGGCACCTGGGAGGCATTCACGAAGGTATTTCTAGAGAAATACTTTCCTATGACTTTGAGGGATCGCTACAGAGAGGATTTCCTCTTTCTGACACAAGGGACGATTACTGTTGTGGAGTATGAGGCTGAGTTTACTTGCCTATCCAGATTTGCACAGGAGATCATGCCTACTGATGAGTTTCGTGTGAAGCGGTTCGAGAGGGGTTTGAGGCCCGCCATCTGAGACAGAGTGGCAGCACTTAGGCCGCAGGTTTTTACAGAGCTAGTAGAGACTGCCAAGAAGGTGGAAGACACTCTGAATGAGACACGTAGAGACAGAGATAGTAGGAGTCAGCAGGACGGGGGACGTGCACAGTCTTGGGGACGCAGGGACAAGTGTCAGCGGACATCTAGTCCGAGTTCTTATCCGGTGGGTTCTTATTAGCCATAGTATTCTGCATCTACACATCCCGTAGTCTCAACAGGAAGGTTAGATCAGAGGGAGCTTGTTTGTCATAAATGCCAGCGGCCGGGGCATCGTGCGGCAGAGTGCCGGAGTGCAGCACCTGTTCAAACTCAGTCACAGTTGCAGGCACTCGGGAGAGGGCCACCAGTCTATTTTTAGTGTGGGCAGTCTGGGCACATCCAGAGGAATTTCCCTTGAGGAGGGAGCATTCAGAACACAGCGGGAGCACCAGCTGTTCCATCAGGCCAGGAGAGACAGATGTATTCACAGCCTAGAGCTTAGACGTCCCGTTTTGTAGAGGGAGTAGCTTCAGTACAGTCAGGTCGACAGTCTATAGTTCAGGGCCACAGTGGACCGGCCAGGGCATATGTTCTTGCAGATCCTAGTTCATCTAAAGCACCGGTCAGGCCCGATGCTACAGCTACCACCTCCATGATCAGAGGTACTCTTCTAGTCTTCAGATCATGGGCCAGTATTCTTATCGATACTGGAGCATCACACTCATTTATATCTTTTGCTTTTGCATCTGCATTGGGATTACAAATGGACTGGTTGGGTAGTACCTTGAGTGTAGAGACTCCAGTCAGTGGGAGTGTGACATTGAGTCTTGTCTGTAGATCTTGTGTATTGGAGGTTGCCGGTCATTGCTTAGAGTTTGACTTTATCATTCTAGACATGACGGCGTTTGATGTCATCCTAGGGATGGATTGGTTGACCACCTATCGTGCCTTTATTGATTGCGATCGACAGAGGGTAACGATTTGTACACGGCAGAAGATTATTTTTGTTTTGTGGGAGATCGGGATGAGGGTTTGATGTCTTTGCCCAGTGTTGTGTGGAACCAGGGCAACCTGGGTTTCCTCTTTGTAGCTCTCATATTAGATGAGGAGGTTGGGATTCGAGGAGAGTTACCTCCGGTGGTATGCGACAATCCGGATGTCTTTTCTGATGATCTATTTGACTTACCACCGAGCGTGAGGTAGAGTTCTGTATTGATCTAGTTCCCGGAGCTGCTCCCATATCCATGCCGTATTACCGTTTTGCACCCGCTGAGTTGCGTGAACTCAAGGTGCAGCTATAGGAGTTGCTAGACAGGGGGTTTATACGCCCAAGTACTTTGCCTTGGGGAGCTCCTGCTCTCTTTGCTAAGAAGAAGGATGGATCTTTGCGTTTATGTGTCGATTACCGAAAACTGAATCAGGTGACAGTGAAGAATAAGTATCCGATGCCGAGGATAGACGACTTGTTTGATCAGTTGAGGGTTCGAGCTGTTTCTCGAAAATTAACTTGAGATCAGGATATCATCAGTTGAAGATCAGGGACGATGACATAGCGAAGACTGCTTTCTGGACTCGCTATGGTCACTACGAGTTTCTAGTTATGCCGTTCGGTCTGACTAACGCACCTGCTACGTTTATGGGTTTGATGAACCGGATCTTCCATCCTTATCTGGACAGTTTTGTGGTGGTGTTTGTGGATGATATACTGATATATTCACCCACTAGAGAGACACACGAGGATCACTTGCGGATTGTTCTACAGCTTCTGAGGGAACATAGCTTGTATGCGAAATTCAAGAAGTGCGAGTTCTAGATGTTTGAGGTGAGGTTTCTGGGACACGTAGTGTCGACAGACGGGGTAGCAGTGGATTCGTCAAAGACTAATGCTGTGACCGGTTGGGAGCGACTGAAGAGTGTCTTTGAGATACGTAGCTTTTTGGGTTTAGCTGGATACTATCGGCGATTTGTGAAGGACTTTGCTAGACTTGTCGCACCGATGACGCGTCTGACGTGGAATGGAGTTGTGTTTGCTTGGAGTGAGTTCAGCATTTCAGGAGCTGAAGACGAGGTTGACTAGCGTGCCAGTGCTAATTATCCTAGAGCAAGGCTTGGGGTATACTGTGTACTGTGATGCTTCACATGACGGTCTTGGATGTGTTTTGATGCAGGGAGGTAAGGTTGTAGCCTACGGTTCTCGACAGTTGAAGATGCATGAGAAGAACTATCCTACACACGACTTGGAGTTGGCAGCCGTGGTCTTTGCCTTGAAGACATGGCATCACTATCTTTATGTTGAGAATTTCGAGGTATTCTCCGGTCACAAGAGTTTGAAATACTTGTTTTCGCAGAAGGACCTGAACTTGCGCCAGCGACGATGGATAGAGTTGTTAGAGGATTATGATTTTGACTTGCAGTATCATCCAGGGAAGGCTAATGTTGTGGCTGACGCTCTCAGTAGGAGATCTCATGGATCGTTAGCTTCTGTGGCTATACACGAGTGGGACATGCTTGGAGAGATTGGGGAGTTTGATCTTTGCCTCAAGGAGACCGCGACGGGAGCAACTTTGTTCTCTGTAGTTTCACGACCTGCTTTGATAGCACGTGTGCTAGAGGTCCAGCAGACCGACCTGGAGGCTCAGATGAAACGGGATCGTGTTGCTAGCGGAGAGGATACCGCGGGATGGATTGTAGGTTCTGATTAAAGTCTGAGGTTGGCTGGGAGGTTGTTTGTGCCAGAGTCATGACGAGCTGATCTTTTACGTGAGTGTCATCATTCTCGTCTTACCGTGCATCCTAGAGGCACGAAGATGTATCACGGCCTACGTCGTTAGTTCTATTGGACGGGAATGAAGAGAGATGTGATCCAGTTTATTTTCTGGTGCCTTACCTGTCAGAAGGTAAAGGCAGAACATCAGAGACCGGCAGGATTGCTACAGTCGTTGCCTATATCAGAATGGAAGTGGGAGTATGTCACGTTGGACTTTGTGTCAGAACTTCCTCAGTCACCCAGGGGACACGACGCCGTATGGGTTGTGGTTGATAGGTTGATACAACACCGTATGGATTCAGTGGATAGACTGAGTCGATTATATGTTAGAGAGATAGTCCGGTTGCATGGAGTGCCAGTATCTATTATTTCTAACCGAGACTAGTGCTTCACTTTGCACTTTTGGCAGAGTCTGCAGGAGGCCTTGGGGATGAACTTGATGTTTAGTACTGCTTTTCACCCCCAGACGGATGGCCAGTCAGAGAGGACTATACAGATTCTGGAGGATATGCTGAGGTCTTGTGTCCTTGACTTCAGAGGTTCGTGGGAGGATCATCTACCACTGGCAGAGTTTACATACAACAACAGCTATCAGCCCAGTATTAGGATGGCACCGTATGAGGCTTTGTGTGGTAGACCGTGTAGATCGCCCGTGTGTTGGGAAGATGTGGGAAAGACCATAGTCTTGGAACCCGACATGGTACGGGAGACAACAGAGAAGGTTGTCGTGATTCGCTAGCGTCTTATGACAGCACAGAGCCGTCAGAAGAGTTATACAGATCAGAGGAGGCGACCTTTGGAGTTTGCAGTGGGGGATCATGTGTTTCTGAAGGTCTCACCACGTAGAGGTTTGATGAGATTTAGTCGTAGCGGGAAACTATCACCGCGCTTTATTGAACCATTTGAGATCCTCGACAGGAATGGTGAGGTCGCATACCGTTTAGTTTTGCCACCTCAGTTAGCATCTGTGCATAATGTGTTTCACATTTCTATGCTTCGGAGATACAAGCCTGATCCTTCACATGTGTTAGATTGGGCTGAGCTACGGGTTGATGAGGATGCCACTTATAACGAGCGTCCAGTGAGAATTCTTGATACAAAGGAATAGGTGTTGCGGGGCAGAATAATTACTTATGTCCAGGTCTTATGGCTTCATCACGGGGTTGAGGAAGCGACATGTGAGCTTAAGTCTGGGATACGAGCTAGATATCTAGACCTGTTCACCTCGTGACCTTGTTGCGAATTTCGGGGGCAAAATTCCTTAAGGGAGGGAGAGCTGTGAGACCCTGACCCTTATCTTTTAGGTTATTTATATATTTGATGTATTTCCTTCAGTATATGAATAGCATCGATGCATGGTTTATGCTTTACAGTTGTAGAACAGCATGTATAAATGTGTTATACGCTTTCTGAGGTTTGATAGAGGCTTGCTTGGACCTTAGAAAACTGTTTTTGCCTTGGAAACGTCGGAAAACACACTGCCTAGGGATTCGGTCGACTGAACTCATTGGTTCGGTCGACTGGACAGTAGCTTTTTGGCATTTCTATAAATATCCCAAGGGCTGAGATATTTTGATATTCTCTTTCTTCTAGGCTAAGAAACCCCTTTTCTCTGCCTTCTCTCTAGCTTTGAGGGCCCGGGGCTTGGTTTTGTGTTCGATTCTTTGTGGATCCTTGCTATCGGAGCCGAGAGCTTCGCATCCATCCAATCGAATTCTCATTCTGACGCCGTTCAGTTTTGAGACGTCAAGTTCTTGACACTCCGAGGTAGGATTCTAGACCCTACTACTGTATAAGGGTGATATATGTGATTATACGTGTTTTCACCAGGTAGAAAATACATCAAATGTGATTTTTATGTGTAAACCTTGGTTTTGGATAAAAGTTGGTTTTTGCACCTTTTGTTGGTTGTATACATGTTTCGGGTACGTGGTATCCGTAGTTTTCAAAAGGAGGTTTGAAAACTAGGTGTTTTGTGAAAATGGTAAAAAATGTCTTTTTGGAGGTTTGGAGCTAACCCGCGGGGTTGACTCTCAACTCTTAAACGTTTTGTTGAAAATGATTTTAGATCTCCATGTAGATGGATTACCTGTGGCTTATAAACTATTTTTTGGGTTTCGTAGTTGAGCTACAATGTTTTTTTCAAATGTTTTCATAGATGTACCTTGACAGTGTGTGATTTGAGTTGGGTTTCTATTGCTCCTTGGTGGAAGTCCAAAAACGTGCGCAGAGTGGGTTCGCTATGGTCCCTCGGGTTAATCCCCGTAAACGAGGTTTGGTTATGCTTCGTCCATCGGTCGTGGCAATCCGTAAAGAAGCAAGTGCGTGGTTTTGGTGCTTTTTCATCGGTCATGGAAATCGGTAAAGAAGTCGGTTGCCTCCGTGAATGGCGTTGTTGTTGTAACTCTGTATAGAACTTGTCATTACCTAGCATGCCTTAAGTGGTTCAGGATTAGGGTAATGGGCAGGAGTCTATAGTGGTTACCTTTGTCTGTACGATAGAGTCGGTACATAGGATTTCATTTACATCATTTCTCCTTGGCTGTGTGACCCGAGTGGAGCATACTGTTTATTTACAGCTCTCCCTTAACTGTGGCATGATATCTGTTAGGATGATATGCATAGTTTGAAGGATGGAAAACGTGGGGTTTTATGAGATAAAACCTTTTTGAGACTCGTGGTAGTCTGATGCAAACTTGTGATTTTGGAAGGAAAACCTTTTTAGCTCTTGTGGTTGAGCTCATGTGTGTGTAATTGCATAGCTTGCTTTACAATTTTATTGTCTATGTTCTATTGGATTTCGGGTCACGGTGTGAGATTTTAGTATAAAACCTTTTCAAGTGAGCATGAGGAGTTGACTTAGTTGCAGAGGTGATAGAAGATTTGCTGTTGTTTTTCCTATTTTTGTACATGCACTTTGACATGTAATGCCAGTGATGGATGGTTTTGTACGCCTTTGGACGATATGCTTATTCATGTATGAGATGCATGTTTTCAGTTTATGAGAGTTGAACTGTGGGAATTTTTATCCAAATCATGTATATTTTTAAGTTGAGGGCTTTCTAACTGCAAATCTTATTTTTTCAAACTGTCTTTTGGGTGGGTTGTCGCGTAACCCTGATGTTGGGGCGTGACAAATATTAAGCATTTAGTAACATGAGCTCAATGCAAGAAGGTCTTGAGATTCTGGCTTAGAGTGTAATTACAGTTATTTAGTGGTGTGAATTGTAATTTAGTATTTTATAAAAAGTACAAAGATCGCTATAAAATTTTTATAATTGCAAATACCGCTATGAGGTTTGCTTAATTCTAGAAACCGCTAGATGGGTATCTGTGTTCCACTAGAAGTTTTGTCATAATTACTCCACAAGTCTCTGTTGTAGTCCTATAAATATGTGGGTAGGCTGAACGATATTCATAATTTGTCTTTAAGACTAAAACTGTCCAGGTTCTACTGGTATGAGTTCTCTATAGATTATAGTCCACACAATATTTGAGAATAGCATAAGGGAATACAGTAGAAGGTCTGACGGGAGCTTCAACTCAGAATCAAAATCATAGTTACAGAATCGATCGGTAAAAAGGTATTCTTCTAAATTAACTATGGTTGCACGGGTTTTTTATTTTGATCGGTCGATGTCAAAAGTTCTATCTGGAGCCCGTTGAAGCATTTGCCCGTCAAGTTAATTTTTATCAAAAATTATATTCAAAAATAATTATCTTGACAGTTTTGTCTCCAATAATATCCTTCAAGAATTAAAACTTTTAGTTGAAAAGAAAGAAAAAATGCGAGCTAAATCTGTAATGAAAGAAACTATTTTAATAAATCTTAATAATGAAAGGGATCCGTAGATAGTTCATGTTGGTTCTATGCTCTTTTCGGGAGAACGTGAGCAGTTAACCTTTTTATTAAAAGAATTTAAAGATGTTTTTACTTGGTCCTACGAAGATATACACGGAATCAATCATAACATCGTACAAACATCAAATCCCGCTCTATCCCGACGCCAAACACGTCAAACAGAAACTTAGAAGAATCAGGCCGGACTTGGCGCTCGAGATTAAGGAGGAAGTCACCAAGAAGATAGACGCTAGATTTCTCATGATTACGTGGGTTGCTAACATCATCCCGGTCCCAAAGAAAGGCGAAAGAATCTGAGTGTGTGTCGACTTTAGAGATTTTAACAGGGCTAGCCCTAAGGATGACTTCCCTCTTTCTCACATAAATGTGTTGGTAGATAACACCACAAGGTTGCAGAATAAGTTCACTGATGCCTTAGCTACTCTGGCATCGATGATAGACATATTGCCCGGAGTAAGGATGACACCCTTAGAAAAGAGATACTCCCGCAATCGGTAATATCGTCGCTACCCAAGAAGTCGATGATGGGTTGCGCTGGTACCAAGACATTTGGAATTTCATTGAGAAGGGAGAGTATCCTAGTCGAGCTAGCAAGAAGGATCAAAGAGCTATCAGGAGACTCACCGCGTAGTTTGTGATATATGGGGGGAGACTATACAAGAGGGTATATTTGGGAGTTAATAAACTCTGCGTTGACATGGAAGGAGGACACGAGTTGATAAGAGAAGTTTAAAGAGGAGTTTGCAGACCTCACATGAGTGGGATGATGCTGGCTAAGAAGATCTTGTGCTAATGAGACTTTTGGATGACTATGGAAACAGACTGTCACAGTTTATTCAAAGATGCCAGAAATGTCAAGTTCATGCGAACCTCATGCATGTGCCACCATCTCAGCTCTGTAACATGGCATCACCTTGTCCATTCTCAGTTTGGGGGATTGGGGTGATAGAAAGGATCACACCCAAGGGATCGAACGGACATGAGTTTACCTTGTAGCAATTGACTACTTCACAAAGTAGGTTAAAGCTGCCTCCTACTCTGTCTTGATGCCTCCCAGGTAGCCAAGTTCACTAAGGAGAATCTTATCTGTCGGTACGGGGTCCCGCATGAGATAATTTCTGATAATGGTTCTCGCCTCCAAGGAAAAATTTTGCATCTCATGGAGGAGTACCAAATCACCGCTCATAAGTCTTCCCCGTATAGACCGCAAATCAATGAACCTGTGGAAGCTGCCAATAAAAACGTAAAGAAAGATTCTACAAAAAAATAATAGAGGGAAGTAGAGATTAACCAGAGAAGTTGCCATTCGTATTTTGGGGATACCAAACGTCAATCGGGACCTCTACCGAAGCAACACCGTATGCATTAGTTTATGGATGGAAGTAATCCTACCCATAGAGCTGGAGATTTCGTCCTTAAGGATTATGGATGACAGCAGTATTCCTGAATTATAGTGATAGAGGGATAGGTTCGAAGAGTTGCTTTCGTTCAATGAAAGGAGACTCAGAGCATTATTCAAGGGTATCATATGAGAAGAACTCGGGCATTTAACTGGAAGGTTAAGTCTCAAAATTTGAAAGAAGGTGATTTGGTTCTCAGTCCCAATCTTTCATCTAAGGGGTGAGTTCAAACCTAATTGAGTCGGGTCTTATCTTATCAAAACCCTTATGTCAAAAGGAGCCGCTATTCTTATGGATCTGGACGGGAATGTCTTTTCTATGCCAATCAGCTCAGATCAGCCTAAGAGATTTTATCCCTAAGAGGAAAATAAAAATAAAAAGATAAGCTCGTCGAGTGGAAATTCGTAAAGGCGGCCTAGGCAAAAGTTAAAGCAGCTCGCAAGACCAAAAACTCGAAAGGGCAACCTTGAAAAAAGTTAGGGCAATAAAAAGGAGAGTGTCAATACCCAAGTGTAACCCATGCCTCGAACTACGTTATAACCTGATTTCCTTCTCCACGATACGTAGGCAGCTTCTGTCAGAAGTTCGGCCCAAACCTTTATTTAGAGCTCTCCTCTGTAATCATGTTTCAAGTAGTCGATCAATGCAAAAGTTTACTTTAAATTTTTCTAATAAATTGGTTATACTACAAAAACGAAAATCTAAGGAATAGTTTCAGAAATGATCACAAACTAGAAGCGGAGAAATTTTCATTAAAAAGTTTTACTGATTCAGGTGGTTCTAAAAACAAGAGAGGCTTGCAAGTCCTCATCTTAAAAAGCTAAAAAAAAAGTAGAGAAAGCAAACAAAATATTGAGGTACAACGAAGCAAAGTCAAGTCTTTCTCCTCTTTACGTCTCCTTCCTGCCTTGCACTGCGCTCTAAATCTGTCCCAAATCAAGCCTTAAAGTCCTTAGAAAGCCTGCTATCAAACTCGCTACCAACTGCATCATCAGTTGGGAAGACCAAGCCCATCGGTACTGGCCCAAGAAGGGAGCCCATTGAGAAGAACTATATAGATGGCTTACAACAGCATCAGGCCTAGTCTGAGTGTACTTGAACTGACGAAGAATGCGATATGGATGATAGAAAGTGGCCAGCTTTAAGTGAATCAACAAGACCTCGGGGTGATCCATGGTGGCAGTAGTTATAAGGGGAATCTTTAACCAGGGGCATTGCTAGGAAATGTCCTCCCTAGTCCTTTCGAGTAACTTTAGTGGAGTAGAGACGGTAAGCTCGACGATGGATGAATAACTACACGCTGTAGTTATCGGACAAGGGTTTCTCCGGCAGATTCACCTTCTCTATTAGCCAAACCTGAGATAAGTAAAAGAAAATGAGAGCTGAGCGAAAAAATAGAGAGAAATACCAAAAAAGGAGAGCTAAGCGAAAAAAAATAGAGAGAAAAATAGAAAAAAGAGAGTTGAGCAAAAAAATAGAAAAACATAGAGAAATACAGAAAAGGGAAAGCTGGGTGAAAAAAATAGAGAGAAATACAAAAAAAAAGAGAGTTAAGTGGGAAATGATAGAGAGAACTTCAAAAAAAGAAGAGTTGAGTGGGAAAAGATGGAGAGAAACATAAAAAAAAAAAAAGAAAGCTGAGCAGAAAGATAGAGAGAAATACAGAGAAAGGAGAATCGAGTGAATACATTGTTGGAGGCAAGACTACCAAGATTTTTGTTTTTACAAACGATTAACGAAAAAAATTAACTCGAAGGGCAAACGCCAAAACAAGTTCTAGATAAAACTTTTGATGACGAACGATCAAAATAAAACCAATGCATCCGAAGTTAATTTAGAAGAATATATTTTTACCGGTCGAATCTTCAACTACGATTTGAATCCAAGTTGAAGCTCCTGTCAAATCTTATACTGTATTTTCTTATGCGATTTTTGGATATAGTGTGGGCTACAATCCTCTGAGACCTCGTACAGGCAGAACCGGGACAACTTTAGTCTTAGAAGACAAGTTATAAAACTGGTTTAGTCTACCCGCATATTTATAGGGCCACAACAGTGACCTGGGGAGTAATTATGAGTAAGATTTCCAGTGGAACACAGACACGTATCAGCAATTTTCGCAATTAAGAAAACATCATAGCGGTATCTGTAATTATGAAAAACTAGTAGTGGTTTCTGCAATTTCCATAAAACACTGAATTACAGTTCACTCCACTAAAGAACTATAATTGCACTCTGACCTATAATCTCAAAACCATCTAGCATTGAGCTCCTGTTCTTAAATGCTTACTATTTCTCTCCACGTTAAGATTTCTGAAACCCGCTAATTAAATTTAATTACTAATAATTTAATTTAATCGATACCTTAGTATTCTTTAAACCCTTCCGTTTAACTTATTTGACCGCCAAATAATCAAATCCACCTGTAGAGTTTAGTCCGGTCAAAACTTATAAGCTTCTTTAAGGGGGTATCGTCAATCTCGATCTTTTGGGACGTAGATTCCGTTAATAATTAATATTTGCCATATAAATAATACCGCTATTCAATTTACTGGAAATATAGACCTATATAAGAATGCACCATCTAATTAATCAAAACAACAAATATTAAATATACACAAATCAATAATTATTTCAAAATTAAGAGGATAAGCACTATTCATATTAACATTGTGGTGTGAATTAATTTATATAATTAGTATAAAATTAATAACCCCAAATGTCCCGTTCAATACACACAAAGTATATTAGCACAGAAAGATGGAATAATATACGACGCTATTATCTATTTCCCGTAACTAAGATAGGCCTACTAAAACTCTATGTTACAGTCGTACCGATGGTATATCTATTTCTATCTAAACTGTGAACATAAAATTTATATTCTGCAAGATCCTAAAATTTGATCTTCTGTGTGTAAGCTGCATTCTACATACTAGATTAAATACTACACAGAATATTGAACATCCATACATAACAAAAAAATGATATACATACATTGCTTATAACGATTATCATAAAATAAAAAATTAATTTTATTAAAATAAAATTAAATACTAAAAATATAGTTTTTAGAATACTAACCCTAACAATCTCCCACTTATACTCAAAATCATGTTGTCATACATCTAACTCCCATGCCCTCTACATGACTATCAAAAGTCCTAACCGATAAGCTCTTTATAAAGGATCTGCAAGACTGTCTCTTGATGTAAGCTCTATGTTTGATTGAAAATCTGAGTCTGTGTACTACAAAGGTACTAGATTATCTGCCTGATAAACCAACATATAATCTTTAGTCTTTTTTAGGTACTTGATTATATTCTTTACCGCAGTTCAATGCTCCTGCCCTGATTTAGACTGATATCTTCTAACCATGCTAAATATCTGCTAACCATGCTAACGGCAAAGCAGATGTTGTGTCTAGTGTAGAGCATAGCATACATGAGGCTTTCTACTGCCGAAGTATAAGGAACTGCCTTTATCTTTTCTATTTCATCAGGTGTTTTAGGACACTAATCCTTAGATAGAGTGATTTCATACCTAAAAGGAAAAAACCATTTCTTGGAATCCTGCATGCTAAAATGAGTAAGGATATCATCGATATTCTTTGCTTGTGATAAGCCTAACCTCTTTTGTTTCCGATCTCGCACAAGCTTGATTCCAAAAATGTGGCTAGCTTCTCTTAAGTCCTTTATATCAAACTGCCTAGATAACTATACTTTAACAGTAGATAATGCCCCCACATCGTTACTAATAAGCAAGATATCGTCTACATAAAATACTAGGAAGATCACCGCGCTTCTATCATGCTTCTTGTACACACAGTACTCATTCGGACATTGAGTTCTGTTGCAATGAATCTCTTATGCTTACACAACATATGCTGCTGACCTTTTGCAATGAATCCGTTTGGTTGTATCATATAAATACACTCATCAAGACTTTCATTAAGGAAAGCTGTCTTGACATCTATTTTAAAATTTCGTAATCGAAATGTGCGGCAATGGATAAGAGAATCCAGATAGACTTAAGCATTGCTACCCGTGAAATGGTTTCCTCATAATCGATCCCTTCTTTCTGAGTGAACCATTTACCTACAAGCTTAGCTTTGAAGGTTTCAACCTTCTTGTTTGCTCCTCTCTTTCTCTTGTAAATCTACTTGCATCCAATGGATTTTATCCCTTTGGGTGGTTCTACAAGTTTTCAGACCTAATTGAAATATATAGATTCCATCTTTGAATTCATAACCTTTTGTCAATGATCTACATCTTTGTCTTGAAGTGATTTATTGTAGTTACAGGGCTCAGTATCAAGATCTGTCGGGATCTTGTCAAAAGACTCTACCAAGAACATATACAGGTCAGGTTGATGAACAACCCTCCCACTACAACGAGGTACTACCTGTGTCTGTGTACCAGCAATAACACGCTGTGCAGAACCAATCCCTGTATATCAGCACCCAGTTTTTTTTGCACCTGTCCCAATAATCCTCCCACTATGACGAGGTAATCGAATATCAGTGACTTGATCTTCTGTTCTACTGATATTTTCTCTCAGTTCTTCCAGAACAATTTTGCTATTGGGCCTGTGATCCATAATATAATCCTTTTTCAATAGTCGAGCATTGGTGCTAACAATGACCATTTGATCCTTTGTAAAATAGGCCACCCGTCATTTTCTTCGGATACCCTACAAAGAAACAGACTTCTATCCTCGGTTCCAACTTAACTGGGTTCTCTTTCGGCACATATGCTGAACACCCCCAAATTCGAATTTTTTTCAGACTAGGGTTATGCTTGGTCCACAATTCTGTGGGAGTAGAAGGTACAGACTTAGAAGTTACAAAGTTCTAAATGTAAGCTGCTGTCTCTAAAGCGAGTTCCCAAAACGAATCGGGTAAATCTGAATAACTCATCATGGACCTTACCATTTTCATAAAAGTCCTATTCCTTCTTTTTGCTACACCATTCTGCTGCGGAGTGCTAGGTGTAATCAACTGGGATGTAATCTCCTCTGATGACAAGTAGTCATTAAACTCTCTAAAGAGGTATTCTCTACCACGGTTGGATCGTAGTGATTTGATGCTTTTACCCAGACATTTCTCTGCCTCCATCTTGAATTCTTTGAATTTCTCAAAGTATTCAGACTTATGGTGCATCAGGTAAATGTATCTATACCTTGAGTAGTCTTCAATGAAACTGATGAAGTACTCAATACCACCTCTAGTCCGAATTGTCATTGGACCACACACATCATAATGAACCAACTCTAACGGTTCTTTAGCTCTATAGCCTTTGGCCGAAAAGGGCCTCATGGTCATTTTACCTTCTTAAGCAAGATTCCCAGACTAAAAGTACCTCCACTTTCAATGAACTCAAAAGTCCATCTGCTACCCGTCGGTTTATCCTTTTTAGATTAATATGACCCAAGCGTAAGTGCCAAAGAAACGTTTGGTTCATTAAAAAAGTAAACTTTCTCTTATAAGGTAAATTAGATATGCTATTCATTTCAGTTAGTTGCAATGTAGGAGAGATTGGAGTAATAATAAAAAGATCATCTACCAATGTATCAGAACAGATAACCTATTTATTATCCTTAATAACCACAGAGTTATTAAAATAAATCAAATATCCGTCTGTTGCTAATCCAAAAATGGAAACTAAGTTCCTTTTAATGGCAGGTGCATAAAGACAATCTCTCAATATTAAAACATGATCTCTACCAAAACTAAGAGTGATATCTCCTACTACGACTGTTGTTATCTTTGTATTATTACCCATATGCCGGTAAATCTCTTCTTCACTAAGTTGTCGAGTTTCTTAGAATCTTTGCAAAGAATTGTAGACATGATTAGTGGCTCCTGTATCTACCTACTAGGTACCGATAGATAACACCACTAAACATGTTTTCAAAACCAGTGATAGAAATTACCCTTGTTGTTCTGCTTATTGAGAAATACTGGACATAGTTTTTTCTAGTGCCGTGTCTGGTTACAGTGAAAACATCTGTCTTTTGGCTTTTTTCACACTAGTCCGTGGCCCACTAACTATGTTGGAAACTGTTTCTTTCTATTTCTGAACCTTTTTCTTCTCCATGCCTTTCAATCTCGAGTAAGAACCTTTTTCAGAAGCAAACATATTTTCTAGTATTGAAGGAATACCATTTGTAGTTAAAGCTATATTCAAGTTACTTTTCTAGACAACAAAATTTGGTCCTATAAGTTTGTTTTCATTGAGTTTTGAAACGAGTGGGTTGAAAGCTATTTTCGTCATAAGAATCACAAAATTAAAAAAATTGTTAATTATAATGAGCAAAACTTTGAATTAGTTTTAATTTGGTTCCCTCTACCATTTTAAAATTAATTCGCCAGCAGTCTGGTAACCTGAGAATAGCACGCCTCGTTGGGAGGACGTTTACTATCCTTAATTAGACCAGACAAGCTAACTCTTTTTAATTTTATTATCTAGGCAACGGACCCATTCAAGTGAAATTAAATAGCTGATATAGCTTTGGTCCAGTATATAATAGCAGTGACTCAGTTGGAGAGGATACTATTGTCACGTCCCAAACTCTGGGTCACGTGAAACACCCACAAACAACCAAATATAACACCCAGCTCGAGAATACACTCTCAATTTAAACCATACATGCATTGTACATAAACGCCAAACGGTTTAGATTACACGGTTTCAACGTTGAAAAACATGATACAACATACATATAACAAAACTAGCAAAAAGGAAGACTACAGATCTTCCGCCCCTCCGGCACCTCTAGATCAATCTATGTGACCAGACCTGAAGAAAATCAAAATCTCACACCGTGAGCCGAAACTCAGCAGAAATTAGACAAGCATGTAATATAAATAAAACATGCTAAGAAATCGAAGTACAGTTTTTGGCTCTCTTTCAAGCCATTAAAATAGTTTGAAAATGGTTTTAGGTCACTACTCATCAGAGCCAGAAAAAAAACAAGTTTTCACATGCAATGGGAAAGTAAGGATAAAAACCATCCTTCGGTTTTAGTCTCTCTGTCTCAATATGTAGTACATGCAATCCATGAATCTTCTCGAATTTTCACCGACGGACCGCAGCCCCCGTCTATGCACCTTTATGGACTTCAACCGAAGGACCTTAGCCCTACCAAACACCTTTACGGACTTCAATCGAAGGACTTCAGCCCTAACCTTCACGGACTTTAACCGAAGGGTTGTAACCCTAACGTAATCACCGTCAGCCAAAGCTAACATAACCATCTATCTCATTCTATACAACTATGCATAACCTAATCAAAATTTAACTGCATAAAACCACGTACTATCATTACGTATCACAAATCACGTTACACATAACGCTATCGAAAAACCATGTAAATCACATTACATAACCAATGCATAAATAAACTAGAGTTATAAATGCACACAGCCAATTATAAATGCACATAACCATATATAACATTACACCATGACGCCACTCGTCACATAACTCGTCACGACATCACATGCCACATACCCATCATCTGATACCCGAACGACCCATCCACAAATTGGGACAACCAACGATACGAAAAATCAAAACCGAAACCTAACCCAGAGGCCAACACAGCCCAAGTGCTCGAGTGCTCAACCACCGCTCGAGCGGTCCCCTACCGATATACCCCTCTACCATCACCCTGCTCGAGCGCACTACCACCGCTCGAGCTGTCAACCACCAACCCAACACTCTGGCACCACATCGCTCGAGCGGTCAACGCTGGGAGAAAACTCAAACCAGGAACCCAAACCAAGCGCCCGCATGCAACGATGCACGAACCACCACGCATACAACTTTGCACCAACACCCCGCATGAAATGACCAACACCCTCTCCGTGACTTCAATTGACAGGACCCCATAATCCAATCAACTAAAAATCACTAGAAGAGAGCAGTCGATCGAGCCCCATAACCCAATCGATCGAGAGGCCACCACACAACTTCTGAAGCCATCACACAACCAACCGAACCCCAAAAAGAGTCCACAGGTATTTGAATTGACTGATTTCCATAAATTAATCAATTGAATATCATAGGACGCCCATTGGAAACCAAGGCCCAACCACCTCATAGCATAACCCAGACCAACACACGCCCAACACGGCCAACATGAACCCACATACGCCCAACACAAGCCCACGACGTCCACACACACCCAACCCAAGCCCACGACACCTACAAGAACACCACAACGTCCCACAAAACATGGAATTAGGTCAATATGGCCAACAAGGATGAAAAACAACCTGTTCCCAAACATTCGGCCAAAAACGGTTGAAAAACGATTTGGAAATCTTGACACACTTCACTCTTTTGATCATAAATTTTTCTACAAAAAGAATTTTAAGGTGAGAGAGGTGCCATTGGAAAGAGAACTTCAGGGGCTTCAATTTGAGTACAAGAACGACCCAATTCTGATTCTAGACGAGGGAGATAACGTCAAAACAAAATGGCCCTACGCTGCGAGTCTGTTCGAGCGGACATAGGGCGCTCGAGCGAGCTACCACCCGAGAAAAACCCAGATTTTCTATTCTTGAGTGTTCTAAGTCCCAACACTCTCAAACCCCCATAAACCACCTTCTCAACATCAAATCGAAGCTTTTAAACACATTCTCGACACCCTTGGACGTGCCCAAACCCAAAGCTACCACAAAACCTCGAAAGGAAAAACTCAAAACCTGATTCCATCCACCGAAATTGCCAAAACACCGATTTTATATCCAAATTCCCAACTTTGAAACAAAGGATCAGATCTACAACAATCTAACCGGTAAAAACACGCACGATTACACGTAGCACCCTTATAAAACATGAGAGTCTAGGATCTTACCTCGGTGAGTTAAAAACTTGACGTCTCGAACCACGTGTAAAATTGAGCTTCGTCGAAATCATAATATGACCGGATAGTTGCGTAGCCCTCAATGCCGATACCAAGAATCCGTAGCCTGATCGTCGAAAATCGAGCCCTGGGCTCCCGAGAAGTTAGAGAGAAGGCATAGAGAAAAATGAGAAAACTTAGGAGTTAAGTTTTGAAAATATTTTTTTAAAATATCTAACTCCAAATATTTATAAGCCTCCAAGATATTTTTTTTTGAAAATTTTCAAAATTAGCGCTGCAACACCCCACGGCCCCGGGAACCTACCCCGCATTCATATCTAGGCCTGATCATGCATCTAAACTCGTAAAAACATGCAGCGATGAAAACACCAAACGCGCGTCGAAAAATGCCAAAAGAAAAACGGGTCAGGGTCTCACAACTCTACTCCCCTTAAAGGAATTTCGCCCCCGAAATTCAGCATAAGGTTAAAGGAAACAAATAGTCGATCACAATCGACACAGGCACGAGAGATGGTCAGCTAAACCATTCCTAGGATATAGTCAAACAAGGTCCGGTATCCTAAACAACGGCCAACATCTCAAAAACATGAGATCTACAACTCACCCCAACTTCACATCCTCACCAACCGTTGTCTCAACACAACACACCACCTATGGAGTCCACCACTAACTCCAAACCCATGGTCACGGCCTCGAACACAGCCTCGCCCTCTCTGCGCAAACATCATGTCTATATGAACGGAAAGACAAAACATAAGAAGCCGCACATAAGCATAAACCACATAAGCATGCTAACACATAAGCACATAAGGTCATGCTAAACAAAACCAACATAACGAGGAGAACCAACAAGAATGACTCGTCAATCTGGATAACCTACTATGACTCCTTGCTAGAACTCACGTCAGCTAAACGCATTACTAACTTGGCTCCAAAGTTTGTTAAACCAAATGCCCAAAGGCAGGACTAATCAATCCCACAGTTCAACCCCCATGCTCACATATACACATCGTTCACATAGCTAATATGCTAACACGTTCATGCTATCAAGCATCTAAACACATGCAGTCAAGCACATGCAATCAACCTCACACGGTGATGCAACCTCTTCCCACGACTCTTAGGTATTCGAACCCAGAGCTCTAATATCAATTTGTCACGCCCCAAACTTTGGGTAACGTGAAACACCCACAAACAACCAAATATAACACCCAGCCCGAGAATATACTCTCAATTTAAACCACACATGCATTATATATAAACGCCAAACGACTTACATTACATGGCTCCAACGCCAGAAAACATGATACAACATACATGTAACAAAACTAGCAAAAAGGAAGTCTATAGATCTTTCGCCCCTCCGGCACCTCCAGATCAACCTGCGTGACCAGTACCTGAAGAAAATCAAAATTCCACACCCTGAGCCAAAGCTCAGCAGAAACTAGACAAGCATGTAATATAAACATAACATACTAAGAAATCAAAGTGCAGTTTTCGACTCTCTTTTAAGCCATTAAAACAGTTTGAAAATGATTTTAGGTCACTACTCATCAGAGCCAGAAAAAAATAAGTTTCACATGCAATGGGAAAGCGGGGATAAAAATCATTTGTCGACTCATTAGAGCCTTGAAAACGATTCGAGTATTACGACTCCCACAGGCCGTTAATACAGTTTTAAGAAAATTTTTCTATCTGTCCCAATATGCAGTACATGCAATTCATGAATCTTCTCAGATTTTCACCGATGGACCGTAGCCCCCGTCTATGCACCTTTACGGACTTCAACTGAAGGACCTCAGCCCTACCATACACCTTTACGGACTTCAACCGAAGGACCTCATCCTTATCCTTCACGGACTTTAACCGAAGGGTCGTAACCCTAACGTAATCACCATCTGCCAGAGCTAACATAACCATCTATCTCATTCCATACAATAATGCATAACCTAATCAGGATTTAACTGCATAAAACCACGTACTATCACTACGTATCACAAATCACGTTACACATAACGCTATCGAAAAACCATGTAAATCACATTACATAACCCATGCATAAATAAACTAGAGTTATAAATGCACACAGGCAATTATAAATGCACATAGCCATATATAACATTACACCATGATGCCACTCGTCACATAATTCGTCACGACATCACATGCCACATACTTGTCATTCGATACACAAACGACCCATCCACAAATCGGGACAACCAACGATACGAAAAACCAAAACCAAAACCTAACCTAGAGGCTAACACAGCCCAAGCGCTCGAGCGCTCAACCACCGCTCGAGCGGTCCCCTATCGACATACCCCTCTGCCATCACCCCGCTCGAGCGCACCACCACCGCTCGAGCGGTCAACCACCGACTCAACACTCTGGCACCACACCGCTCGAGCGCTCAACCACCGCTCGAGCGGTCAACACTAGGAGAAAACTCAAACCAGGAATCGAAACCAAGTGCCCGCATGCAACGATGCACGAACAACCACGCATACAACCGTGCACCAACACCCCGTATGAAATGACCAACACCCTCTCCATGACTTCAATTGACAGGACCCCATAATCCAATCAACTAAAAATCACTAGAAGAGAGCAGTCGATCGAGCCCCATAACCCAATCGACTGAGAAGCCACTACACAACTCCCGAAGCCATCACACAACCAATCGAACCCCGAAAAGAATCCATAGGAATTTGAATCGACTAATTCCCATAAATTAATCAATTGAATACCATAGGATGCCCATTGGAAACCAAGGCCCAACCACCTCATATCATAACCCAGACCAACACACGCCCAACACGGCCAACACGAACCCACATACACCCAACACAAGCCCATGACGCCCACACACGCCCAACACAAGCCCACGACGCCTACAAGAACACCACAACGTTCCAAAGAACATGGAATTAAGTCAAAAGGGCCAACAAGGATGAAAAACAACATGTTCCCAAACATTCGGCCAAAAACGAGTGAAAAATAGTTTCAAAATCATGACACACCTTCACTCTTTTGATCATAACTTTTTTTACAAAAAGAAATTTAAGGTGAGAGAGGTTCCATTGGAAAGAGGAGTTTCGAGGCATCAATTTGAGTACAAGAATGACCCAATTCTGAGTCCGAACGAGGGAGATAACATCAAAACAAAATGGCCCTGCGCAGCAAGTCCGCTCGAGCGAACATAAGGCGCTCAAGCGAGCTACAACCCGAGAAAAACCCAAATTTTCTGTTCTTGAGTGTTCTAAGCCCCAATACTCTCAAACCCTCATAAACCACCATCTCAACCTCAAATCGAAGCTTTTAAACACCTTCTCGTCACCCTCGGACGTGCCCAAACCCAAAGCTATGACAAAACCTCGAAAGGAAAAACTCAAAACCTGATTCCATCCACCGAAATTGCCGAAAGACCGATTTTATATCCAAAAACCCAATTTTGAAACAAAAGATCAGATCTACAGTAATATAACCAGTAAAAACACGTACGATTATACGTAGCACTCTTATAAGACATGAGAGTCTAAGATCCTACCTCGGTGAGTTAAAAACTTGACGCCTCGAACCACTTGCAAAAATCAAGCTTTGCCTGAATCAAAATCTGACCAGATGGTTGCGTAGCCCTCAATGTCGATACCAAGAATCCATAGTCTGATCGTCAGAAACTGAGCCCCGGGCCCCCGAGAAGTTAGAGAGAAAGTAGAAAGAAAAATGAGGAAACTTAGGAGTTAAGTTTTGAAAATATCTTTTGAAAATATCTAACTCCAGATATTTATTTGCCTCCAAAATATCTTTTTTTAAAATTTTTCAAAATACGCGCTTCAACACCCCACGGCCACGAAAACCTACCCCACATGCATATCTAAGCCCGATCATGCATCTAAATTTGTAAAAACATGCAGCGATGAAAACACCAAACGCGCGTCGAAAAATGCCGCAAAAAAAAAAACGGGTTAGGGTCTCACAACTATTATATATAGTTAAATGTTAATAATTACCTAATCTCAAATCAATCGCTTCGCAATGAACCTTTTAGTTGGAGAAGTGATCCACACTAACAATTATCCAGAATTATTCCTAAAGGAGGTCTGTACTGCCGATACCACAATTAATCTGTCCGTTGCGAAGGAAGGCCTTACTGTTAACACGCAGGGTTTAATTGTATCACCTACAAACTGGTGATGTAGATCGCGGGATTTATCTGTGAAGAAATTTTCTCTCCCACTTAGATTTTTAAAATATTTTTGAGGGTTATAAAAATCTGTTTAATTAAAATAAATTTATTAATTTTGAAAAATACAAGATTTGAAAGAATCAAACATCTTCCCATGTATACGATTTCAAAAATTCTGGTTTATCAAACTATTTTTTCGTGTTTAAATGCGTAATAAATAAAATTTAATAAATGCACAGTTTTTCTTCATTTTTTCAGCTAAGGCAGTAATTAAAGGTATTTATTTATTTTATTTTCTGTTCTATATTTTTTAAAAAATAATAATTTATTTCGATTAAATATTTTTTATTTAATTAATTCAAAATTCAGAATTAATTTTCACGTTTTTTCAAGATATTCGATTTTATGAAAAATCATATTAAACGCGATATTTTTAAAAAAATAAAATATCTAAAACTTTTCATTTAATTTTATTTTTCAGTACAAAATATTTTAATTAAAACTGAATTTTTGAATTAATTAAATTAACAGGATAAATAAGACAGATATACAATCATTCACGCAGTTTATATATATATATATATATATATATATATATATATATATACGTATATCCCAATTTTATGATCCAAGTGAAATACTGAGGTGTTTCAATCACCCTAAGAGAATCAGCTATTTCAATCAATATTTGCCTTTGATTCAGTATCCTCATTGCATTAGACTTTTCTAATACTATCTGATATATTAATATACATCAAATCAGTCATATATTGATCAGAAAATCAATACAAAATAGTCCCAGGAGAGAGAAAATAGCTGGCCACCACCGTCCACCACCGGCATCGCCTTGTCGCCGCCTTTAAGCGGCTCCTGCCGCCTCATTCGAGCTCCGTTTTTATGAGCTTTATAACGTTGGAAAGCTCTCAAAGAATAGAATCTTTTGGTTAAAAAAAATTGCTCAATAACAGCCGAAAAACTATCAAAATTGCCTGGAAGCTATTGACGCCGGCCACTAACACCGCCACCTTTAATCGCCGCCCTTTTGGGCTTTTTCGGGTGCTTCTTTGATGCTGGATTTTTGTGAAAAAATAGTTTGAATATCCAACCACACGATACTTCGAAGAACGCCTCAAAAATAGTGCTAAAACAACCCCCAAAAGTAGCCCCGAACCTCACCGCCGGGCGCCACTGCCGGCTTGTTTGCCGCCTGTTTGGATTGTGGTTTTGGCCCAGTTATTTTTTTTTTATAGTATTTTGAGGTATATTTTATTACTATTTTATGTTTAAAAAATTACGCAAAAAATAGTCCCAAAAATAGCCCAAAAAATATAAAAATCACAGCCGAAACCGGGCTGCTTTGGTGATTTTTTCTTACCATTTTTACTTTTTTTCATACTATTTTTTATACATAAATACTGCAAAAATCTCACCGAAAAAATTCATTTAAAACCATTAGTTCGTGGCTTGTAAAATCCCAAACTACTGCCGGTGCCGCCTCCGTTTTTTATATTCTTAGATATGTTTAACATGTTCTTAAATAATCTAAATATATATTTTAAAATATAAAGTTATCTATTATATCGATTCTATGTCCTAAAGGCTCACATTCAATCTATCATGGTCAACCCATGTGATTAAAAAAAATAATCATCATTCACGAATCATTCAATCAAACATGAATTAATGACGATCATAAAACCAGGATTAAAATGCCTAAAAAATAAAATTAGCAACACTTCTAAAACTATTCAGCCCTGATAATCGAAAATAAAAAATAAAACAGCTCTAATATTAATTGTTGGAGACAAGACTGCCAACATCTTTTTTTTGCAAACGATTAACAAAAAAATTAGCTAGAAGGGCAAATGCCAAAACGGGCTCTAGATAAAATATTTGATGACGAACGATCAAGATAAAACCCTACATCCAAAATTAATTTAGAATAATACTTTTTTACCGGTCGAATCTTCAACTACGATTTGAATCCGAGTTGAAACTCCTCTCAGATCTTCTACTGTATTCTCTTATGTGATTCCCGGATATAGTGTGAGTTATAATCCTATGAGAACTCGTACCTATAGAACAAAGACAACTTTATTCTTAGAAGACAAGTTATGAAATTGGTTCATCCTACCCGTATATGCATAGAGCTATAGTAGGGATCTGGGGAGTAATTATGAATAAGATTTTAAATGGAACATAGACACGTATCAGTAGTTTTTACAATTAAGCAAATCTTATAGAGGTATCTGTAATTTCTATTAAACACTGAATTACAGTTCACACCACTAAAGAACTATAATTGCACTCTAACCCATAATCTCAAGACCATCTAGCATTGAGCTCCTTTTATTAAATGCTTACCATTTCTCCATACATTAAGATTTTCGACACCTGCCAATTAAATTTAATTACTAAAATTTAATTTAATCAGCATCTTAGTATTCCGTAAACCCTTCTGCTTAACTTATTTGACCACCGGATAATCAAATCTACTTGCAGGATTTGGCCTGGTTAAAACTTATAAGCTTCTATAAGGAGGTATCGTCAATTTCAATTTTTTGGGACATAGATTCCGTTAATAATTAATATTTACCATATAAATAATACCTCTATCCAACTCACAGGGAATATAGACCCATATAATATCATACTCTCTAATGAATCAAAATAACAAATATTAAATTTACGCAAATCAATAATTATTTCAAAATTAAGAGGATAAGCACTATTCATAATAATCTTGGAGTGTGAATTAATTTATATAATCAGTTTAAAATTAATTACTTCAAATGTCCCGTTCAATACACACAAAGTATACTAGTATAGAGAGTCAGAATAAGAGACGACGCTATTATCTGTTCCCCGTAACCAATATAATCCTACTAAAACTCTGTACTACAGTCGTACCGATGGTATATCTATTTTCATTTAAACTATGAATATAAAACTTATATTCTGTAAGAATCTAAAATCTGATCTTCTGTGTGTAAGCTATACTCTACATACCAAATTAAATACTACATAGAATATTGGACATCCATCTATAACAAAGAAATGACATACATACATTGTTTGTAAAGATTCTTATAAAATAGAAAATTAATTTTATTAAAATAAAATCAAATACTAAAAATATTATTTTCAATATACCAACCCTAACATACCTGAAGCAGTAAAGCACTGCCTGCGAAGCAAAGGGCACCCTCTGTATGGACCACATTAAGACCAAGAAGCGTCTTAGTAAGAACTAGTGGAATGGCATCCCGGCCCTCATGAATCTGATAAGCTACGTCCCCCAAAGAAGAGCTAGCCCGTCCATCAAAAGACCCTAGAAGAAAAAAGGCCAATAAATAGATACGAAGAGTATAATGATGCCAGAGCTGAAGGGGTCAAATAAGCCCATGATCCGAGCCACATTAAGAACTCCATTAGTGAATCCTCACACTTAGGGTAGCCACAAAGCTGTATCAACCGGTCCTTGGGACTCAAAAATGGAGTAAGAACTATGACTCCATCTCGAGACGAAATCTCAAGACTAGCAGAAAAGTCTTACACCGTCGAGTACAGCTCCTCATATCCAAAACGAAACAATTGCACGTTGGGATCCCAAAGCTGGGTAGCCCCTCTGAGAAGAGGCCAATCGATTCTCATGATCTTCAAAGAGAATAGCGCATCCAGGCCAAAGTTGACGAAGTTCTTGTGCTCGACTGAGGAGAACTTGCGCATGCACGATAAGAGGGTGTTGTTAAAAGAACAAGACATGAAAAGATAAGGAGAATAGAGAATATCTTAGGTAATGGGATCTAAACCAGCGGGTGCCCTTTTATAGAGCCCAAAAGGAGAGAGAATCACAGAATCAGCTCTGTTTTTTATGCCAAAAAGATTTATCACGGCCGCCACTTTCAAAAATCATGACCGCGAGATTTTTCCTCACGGCTGCAACCTTTTTCTTGCATAAAATTTTTCACAGCACTTCCCTTTCTTTCTAGGAACCTGTAAGTAACTCGCAACACAAAAATAGGTTCGCCGAGCAAGTACTCAACTCACAAACATACATCATGCATAATAAAATATTCGAGTGATCGAAAACATGTTTTTATATGTATGAAAAAAGACAAGCATCCACGATAAACATAATATAATCTAAAGGCACAAATACCCATTCCAATCAAAACATTAGTGTATACAAGTGCTGTGCATCAAGTGTATCAGCAGGCATGTTGGCCTAAGTAAACAAATAGACACGCAGGCCTCTATGTACAAGAAATAAAAGAGAAAAGAAGAGAAGAAGGAAGCATCAAGTGCCGTCACTCGCACCGAGTCCTCTTTCCCTCTTTCAAACCCTAGTCATATGCGAAGCGTTATCTAGGTCCTAAATTCATGAGACGATCCTTAGGTTTTTCCAAGCCCTAGAAGACTAGGCATCCCTCTCTTCTAAAATCCTAATCATATGGAAAGTATTGTCTAGGCTCTAAGTTCATGAGACGATCCTTAAATTTTTCTAAGTCCTAGAAGACTAGGCATCCATCTCTTCTAACACCCTAGTCATATACAAAGTATTTTCTAGGTCCTAAGTTCTTGAGACGATTCTTAGGTTTTTCCAAGCCCTAGAAGACTAGGCATCCCTCTCTTCTAAAATCTTAGTCATATGCGAAGTAAAGTGTAACACCCCGCTCCCGCAAGGCACCAAACCTGTACAGAGGGATCTGATCTAGCTGCAGATTTGCGGCTAAAGAGAAAGACAAGAGATAATAATACTAAGAGATCAAACAAGAACTTCTAAGTAACCACAATCCTTAATGTCAAAAGGAGTAAACATGAGTCACTATGGATTCACCATCCCAAGGGCATACATTACTTCTAAAATATCAAAAGAAAAACAAAACCTTCAGGACTTTTAATGAAGCTCTGCCAAAACTAAAAACTAAACAAAAGAAAAACTAGACCAAAATGATTCCCAACACTAGATCTAAAACTACTCGACGGCGCCTGTGGTGGACCAACTCCTAGCCATTCCTATTATTCGCAACCAAAGACATTATAGGTAAGCGCACTTAGCATTATCATAAATAAAAAAGACAGTTACTTAGTTAAGGGTAACTGAAAACTCTTTCTAAAAATATTTCATCTCATTTTTCACAAAAACATAAAAACTAATGCATTTGCTTGAACATGAAAATGTCACAAATTATACAGAACCTTCTCAGTAATGCAAACAAAAATATATTCCTGGCTCAACTGCCACAATTTAAAATAAATGACCACTTTCTCAAAAATAGACCCAAATCCCAACAGTTTCCAAGTAGTCGTCAAACTCGTGACTAGGAGTTTCTACGGTACTGTAATCTCAATTCGCAATGCACAGATAGCAACGTGATGGAATGAGGGTCATTCTCTACCAAACACAAGTGGTATGTGCTAAAACCTGGGACTTAGCCCAAAAGCCTTAAAGACAAAATTCCCTGCTTAACGGGAAACCTTCCCTATAGGGACAAATGAAAAACTTATAGTTGGGTAACCTCCCTCATAACGAGATGTAAATGGCCCAAAATCCTTGTAACTTGGCACTTTGGAAACAACAACACAACATTGATAATTTTTTTAATAATATCATCATGCTTGCTCAGAATATCATGGATAGGACACTTGAATTAAAACATTATGGCTTTTGAAAATAACAAGTTCATGCGATCATTAAATTGGTCATAGTTCAAAACATACGTTTCAAAGTATTTTTATGCATTATTTACATAAACTCAAATTCAAGATAATGGCTAAGCACTCTCACCTTGTATTATATGCGTATGAACCGAGCCTCTCCCAGCAAGCTAAGCAGGACTTCTGGGTTCTACAAACTCCGTGCCTAATAAGCAAAATACGAGTCGACCGTTAACACGGAGTCCTCTCCCTTTAGCGTGTGAAACAAAAATGATTTGGACCGTTGAATGTTTTCTTTGATTTTAGGGATCATGGTTACTTTCTTTTTAGGTCTAGGAGACGCTACGCACCCACTCAAGCTTTCACTTGCCTAAGTATTTAACCTAACTAATTATTACTCTCTTCTAATCATTAATTTTTAATGTACCGTAGCATTTTGAGGTACTTAGACTTGGAGTTGGATTATGGATTTTGGTGACAATTTAGATTAAAATATTCTCTACAACCTTTATGTTTAATACCAAAGCCAAAACATAAGTTAACTAGGTGAATAACTTGACGGAAATAAAAACGGTTTAGCACTTACATAGAAAATTGCCCAGAAAAGTGTATCTGTTGGTCTTAGTTTTGGGGCATCCAATCAAGTCAAAGTGAGACCAATTTTGGATATATTCTAGTTTAACATGTCCCCTACAAGTCTTCTGAAGAGTGTTAGGGGTGGTTGTTTGAAACAAGGTAGAGATATAGGCTATTTTATAAAATAGGATCTACTAGCCACCAAATCCTGAGCAAAATCGATTTTGAACAGAGAGTTTGAAATGGGTTTAAGGAGCTTTCCCGGTGTATCTAGGTTTGATTTTTGGACAGTAAGTGGTTGAATATGTTATCTAAAATATTCATGAAGACCATGTTTGGATTAGGTCACTATAAATAGGGGTTTTGGGTCATACCAAAATATGTGACAGAAGCATCTTGTAATGGCTGAACTACAATAGAGACTTTCATAGAGGTTTTGACCTATCCAACCTCTGTAGTTTGGGCTCATTTGAGGTGGGTAGTTAGATATACATGTTATCTACAACTTTTATGTTTTGACCAAAGCTCGGATCTCATTTTAAACTAGGGTTTTTAGATCTGTAATGTTAACTGGTCTGAAACCGACAAATTCTACTCACTCAAATGAGTTCAAACTAATTTTGGATGAAAGCTAGCACAAGAACCTAGTTCTAGACATAAACAATACACTAAGATCATTTTTCTAAACTTAGTTATGATGTTCCAAATATCAGGGTAGAAGGCTCAAATCGCTCAAAACTCAGGCCTATTTTGGTTCTAGCCTCTTAGCATCATGTGTGTAAGTTTTTTACCCATCTTCTTTGTATACATGTGTTGAAACTCAGTATGCCAATGTTCCAAAGCTTACATAAGTTATGGAACCCATAGAAAACCCATACACACTCAACCACCCATCACCATACAAAACAGTCCTCAAATATCTCACCGTGACACCTTTGTTTTTGTTTTGATTCTTGATTTTAGATTTGTGTTTGAGAATGGTGGGAGAGATGTTTGAAATGTGTAAAATCAGAAGTATTAGAATCTCTCTTACCTTGTTAAAAGTTATTTCTTGGTAATGAAAGCCTTAGACTTAGCTTTTAAGTTCCATGGATCCTCCTAGCTTGATGCTTCTTCCTTATCTCTTTCTTCTTCCTTTCTTTCTTCTTCTTTTCTTATTTCTCTCTCTCTCTCTCTCTCCTCAACTCTCACTTTGGACGAATTATAAAGAAGGGAAATGGGAGGTTTAATTGCCATTTTATAGAAAAAGTTAGTGGGTAAAACTTATTTGAGAAGCTTCCTTAACCATGGGTTAGTTTGCCTAATCTTAGTTACTTTTAATTAACTTGGGTTCATGAAACTTGGCTACCAAGTTTGGCGCATTTTTCTAGGTCGATAGCCACTTGAGTATATATATATATATATCAAATAATTTTTTTTATTTAATTATAGGAGAAAATTCGAGTATTTTCACATTGGTTCATTTTTTAACCATACGAGCTTAACTCTTGTCTTAAAAAACTTGGACTTGTAACTTTGAATTCTTATCCTTAATATTAGGATTTTAAAATATGCTTGTGTGGTTTCCACTCTATCGTAGGTCTTGGGCTCAAAAAGGTTAAACGGTTGGCCCGGTTCTTCTTACCAAACTTATATTGAGATTTCATTTCTTTTATATGTTCTTTCTTTTTTATTCGTATCTTTGAGTACGGGTTATTACACATAGTCTAGGTCCTAAGTTTGTAAGGCGATCCTTTGGTTTTTCCAAATCCTAGACGACTAGGCATCCCTCTCTTCTAAAATCCTAGTCATATGCAAAGCATTATCTAGATCTTAAGTTCCTGAGACGATCCTTAGGTTTTTTCCAAGCCCTAGAGGAACAGGCAACCCTCTCTTTTAAACCCTAGTCATATGCGAAGCGTTGTTTAGGTCCTAAGTTCGCGAGACGATTCTTAGTTTTGTTAAGCCCTAGTGTTCTAGGCACCTTAAGCCTTACTTCTTAGGCACCTCCAATGGAGTTCTTAAAGATCTAGATTGTTAATTACTTCTTCAGGTCCTGACTCGACCTTTTGAAGTTCCTATGTTTTACATCATACCTTATCCCTGCACCATATTTTGCATCTGTCATGCATCATGATTAGCCTGTTTGCATCGTATGCGTTGTCCAATGAGCTACGACCAGTCTGATCCCTTGCAATTAGGTATGTATGAAGCTTGATGGAAATTTAGGTTCGACTACACTTTTCTGTGTATTTTGTTTTTACTAAAGATTGACGGCTTATTCAATCGATTTGTCTCTGGAGTTTTGACATTACTTGCGCCACATGTTGCTACAAGTTCTATCAAAGAGGGCTAAATGTAGACACCACAATTTAACCAAGCCAAATCTTAGGCACCCGTCTAGAATGTGCTCCAATGACGAAAAAATGAGAGTTATGCTCAAAGTTACTCCCAAGCAAGCGAAATCATAAATTCAGTTCAAAATCTAAAAAAATCACCAAAAACCCTCAGGATGTGACATTCCTATTGTAATATCTAAAAAAAAATTAATACAATCAATTAAATAAAATAAGTAATTATTATTATTATAATAATAATGTCACTAATGAGTTGTCAGTTACGACCGTTACAATTATGATGATGCTCATTTAAAAAAATAATAATAATAGTAACAATAATGAAAATCTTAATACGAAAATAATTATAGTTATTAATAAATATGTATATATATTTGTATATATACATATATGTGAATAATAAAAATAATGATAATATTAAATTATAATATAAATATAAATAAATATAAAATTTATTAAAGGTATTAATAATGTATGTTAACATTTTCCAAGAGAGGCATGACGGAACAAAGAAAGTGATACCCGAGAAAGAAAGATTTACTTTGTTCATATTTTCTGTCTAAATTCCTATGATCTGCATTTCTATATTTAGTACATGGATGTATGGTCTAAATAATGCTGGATGCTAAGTGCACTAATAGTAAGTTTTGGGGTTTTCTGTTGGAATGAGATTGTGGAATTTTCTTTTGAAATAAAGTTTTTATCGACTCGTCTTCTCTTTTTATTTTTGAGAATTCTTTAAAAAAAAACAATCGATAATCTCCAAAATAAAGTGGAAGAAAAGAAAAATAGAGACCCTTGGTGAGTTTGACTCACTGGCCGGTCACGGACGCCATATTTAAAAATGGGTCGTGACACTTATCCTCACGGTCGCCACCTTTTTGAAAACCCTAGAACAAGCCTTGTCCTTCCTGTTGGAGACAAGATTGTCAAAATCATTATTTTTGTAAATGATTAACAGAAAAAATTAACTAGACGAACAAACGTCGAAATGGGCTCCAGATAAAACTTTTGATGGCGAACGATCAAAATAAATCTTGTGCATCCGAAGTTAGTTTAGAAAAATACCTTTTTACTGGTTGAATCTTCAACTACAATTTGAATTCGAGTTGAAGCTCTTGTCAGATCTTCTACTATATTCCCTTATGCGATTTTTGAATGCAAGATGGGTTACATTCTATAAAGAATGTGTACTGGCAGAACCTGGACAACTTTAATCTTGGAAGACAAGTTATAAAACTAGTTTAGCCTACCTGCATATTTATAGGGGTACAGCAGGGACCTGGGGAGTAATTATGAGTAAGACTTCTAGTGGAAGACAAATACGTATCAGCATTTTTTGCAATTAAACAAACCTCGTAGCAGTATCTGCAACTATGGAAAACCAGCAGCGATTTCTGGAATTTTCATAAAACACTAAATTACAATTCACACCATTAAAGAACTATAATTGCACTCTGACCCATAATCTCAAGACCATCTTGTATTGAGCTCATGTTATTAAATACTTGTCATTTCTTCCCACGTTAAGATTCTCGGTACCTGATACCCACCAATTAAATTTAATTACTGATAATTTAATTTAATTGGCATCTTAGCATTCCTTAAGTCCTTCTGCTTAACTTATTTGATCGTCGAATAATCAAATCTACCTGCAGGGTTGGTTCGGTCAAAACTTATAATTTTCTTTAGGGGTATCGTCAATCCCGATATTTCGGGATGTGAATTTCGTCAATAATTAATATTTGCCATATGAATAATACCGCTATCCAACTCACCAAAAATATAAATCCATATAAGATTGTACCCTCTAATGAATCAAAATAACGAATATTAAATATACGCAAATCAATAATTATTTCTAGATTAAGAGAATAAGTACTATTCATAATAACCTTGGGGTGTGAATTAATTTGTATAGTTAGTATAAAATTAATTATCCAAAATATCATATTCAATACACCAAAGTGTACTGGCACAGAGAATCGGAACAATAGACGACGCTATTATCTGTTTCCTGTAACTAAGACAGGCCTACTAAAACTTTGTGACATAGTCGTACCGATGGTATGTCTATTTTTATCTAAACTGTGAACATAAAACATATATTTTGTAAAAATCTAAAATTTGATATTCTGTGTGTATGCTATACTCTACACACCAGATTAAATACTGTACAGAATATTAGACATCTATGCATAACATTAAAGAAATGATATACATACATTGTTCATAAAGATTCTCATAAATAAAAAATTAATTTTATTAAAATTAAAATTAAATACTAAAACCATGATTTTCAAAATACCAACCCTAACAATCTTTCACTTATACTCAAAATCATACTGCCATACATTTGACTCACTTGTCCTTTATATGACTATCAAAAGTCTTTGTCGATAATCTTTTTGTAAAGGATCTGCAAGGTTGTTTTTTGATGTAATCTTGGTTAAAACAACATCACCCCTCTCTACGATTTCTTGTATCAGGTGATACTTACGCTCAATGTGTTTTCCTATCTTATGGATTCTTAGTTCATTCGAGTTTGTAACCGCTCCGTTATTGTCACAGTAAAGTGTAATAGCCGATTGAATTGAAGGGACCACCTCTAGATCCAACAAGAAGTTCCTGAGACACACGGGAATCCTTGTCAAACTAAACATTTGAGTCTGTGTACCCCAAAGGTACTAGATTGTCTGCCTGGTAAACCAATATATAATCCTTAGTCATTTTCAGGTATTTAATTATATTTTTTACCGTAACCCAATACTCCTATCTTGGGTTAAACTGATATCTGCTAACCATACCAATGACAAAAAAGATGTCGGGTCTAGTGTAAAGTATAGCATACATGAGACTTCCTACTACTGAAACATAAGGAACTGCCTTCATCTTCTCTATCTCATCAGGTGTTTTAGGACACTGATCCTTGGATAGAGTGATTCCATACCTGAAAAGGAGAAACCCTTTCTTGGAATCCTGCATTCTAAAACGAGCAAGATATCATTGCTATACTTTGCTTGTGATAAGCCCAACATCTTTTGTTTTCTATCTCGTATAAGCATGATCCCAAAGATGTGACTGGCTTCTCCCAAGTTCTTCATATTGGACTGCCCAGATAACCATACTTTAACCGAAGATAATGCTCCGACATCATTTTCGATGAGCAAGATATCGTCCACATAAAGTACTAGGAAGATCACCATGCTTTCGCCATGCTTCTTGTACACATATGACTCATCTGGACTCTGATCAAAATCATAAGACTTAATGGCTTGATCAAATCGAGTGTTCCAAGACCTCGATGCCTGCTTAAGTCCATAAATGGATCTTTTAAACTTATACAACATGTGTTCCTGGCCCTTTGCAATGAATCCGTCTGGTTGTATCATATAGATACACTCGTCAAGACATCCGTCAAGAAAAGATGTCTTGACATCTATTTGTCAAATTTCGTAATTAAAATGCGCAGTAATGGATAAGAGAATCCAAATAGACTTAAGCATGGCTACCGGCAAAAGGGTTTCCTCATAACCGATCCCTTCTTTCTTAGTGAACCCTTTTGCAACAAGTCTAACTTTGAAGGTTTAAACCTTCCCGTCTACTCCTCTCTTTCTCTTGTAGATCCACTTGCATCTAACAGATTTTATCTCTTTGGGTGGTTTTATAAGCTCGCAGACCTAATTGGAATACATAGATTCCATCTCTGAGTTTTTGGCCCTTCGCCAAAGATCTGTATCTTTGTCTTAAAGTGCTTCATTGTAGTTACAGGTTCGGTATCCAGTTCTGTCGGGATCCTGTCAAAAGACTCTCTTAAGAACATATACCGATCAGGTTGATGAATAACCCTCCCACTACGACGAGACACTACGTGTGTTTGTGTATTAGCAGTAACACGTTGTGCAGAATTTAAACCCCGTGCATCAGCACCTTATTCTTGATTTGCACCTGTTTCGATAATCCTCTTACCACGATGAGGTAATGGGATATCAGTGACTTGTTCTTTTGTTCTACTGGTATTTCCTCTCAGTTCTTCCAGAATAATATTACTTTTGGATTTGTAATCCATAATATAATCCTCTTTCAAGAATCAGGTATTGGTGCTAACAATGACCTTCTGATCCCTAGAATTATAAAACTGACCACCCTTTGTTCCGTTGGGATACTCCATAAAGAAACAAAATTCTGTCATTGATTCCAATTTATCCGCATTCCCTTTCAGCACAAGTGCTGGACACCCCTAAATCCGAATGTGTTTTAGACTGGGCTTACGCGCTGTCTATAACTCTATAGGAGTAAAAGAAATGGACTTAGATGGTACCATGTTCAGAATGTAAGGCACTGTCTCTAAAGCGAGTCTCCAAAACAAATTGGGTAAACCTGAATAACTCATCCTGGACCTTACCATCTCTATAAGAGTCTTATTTTTGCTTTCTTCTATACCATTATGTTGCGGAGTGCTAGGTGCAGTCAACTGGGATATAATCCCCTCTGATGACAAGTAGTTCTTAAACTCTCCAAATAGGTATTCTCCACCACGGTCGGATCGTAGTGATTTGATACTTTTACCTAGACACTTTTCTACCTCCGTCTTGAATTCTTTGAATTTCTCAAAGTATTCATACTTACGGTGCATCAGGTAAATGTATTCATACCTTGAGTAGTCATCAATGAAACTAACGAAGTACTCAAAGCCACCTCTAGCCGAGATTGTCATAGGACTACACACATCAGAATGAACCAGCTCTAACGGTTCTTTAACTTTATAGCCTTTGGCCGAAAAAGATCTCTTGGTCGTCTTACCCTCCAAGTAAGATTCACAGACTAGAAATGCCTCCAGTTCTAATGAACTCAAAGGTCCATCTGCTACTAGTTTATTTATCCTTTTTAGATTAATATGACTCAAGCGTAAGTGACAAAGAAACGTTTGGTTCATTAAAGAAGAAAACTTTCTCTTATATGATAAATTAGATGTGTTATTCATTTTCGTTAGTTACATTGTAAGAGAAATTGGAGTAATAACATAAAAATTATCCACCAATGTACCAGAATAGATAACCCATTCATTATCTTTAATAACTACAAAGTTATTAAAATAAATCAAATATTCGTCTTTACCAATCTAAAAATAGAAACTAAGTTCCTTCTAATGGAGGGTATATAAAGACAATTTCTAAATATTAAAACCTGATCTCTATCAAAACTGAGAGTGACATTTCCTACTGCAACTGCTGTTACCTTTGTAATATTACCCATATGCAGGTAAATCTCCCAATCACTAAGTTGTCGAATTTCTTGGAATCCTTGCAAAAAATTACAGACATGATTAGTGGCTCCCGTATCTACACACCAGGTACCGAAAGATAACACTGCTAAACATGTTTGCACAACTAGCGAATAGAAATTACCCTGTTTGTTCTGTCTTCTGAGAAATAATGGACATAGATTTTTTCAGTGTCGTGTCTAGTTACAGTGAAAACATCTGCCTTTGGCTTTTTCACACCAGTCCGTGGCCCACTAACTATCTTGAAAATCGTGTCTCCTTGTTTTTGAATTTCTCATGCCTTTTGACCCCGAGGAAGAACCTTTGTAAGAAACAAACATATTTTCTGGTATTGAGGGAATACCATTGGTAGTTAAAGCAATATCTAAGTTACTTTTCCAGTAAACAAAATTTGGTTCCGTTAGTTTGTTTTCTTTGAGTATTAAAGCGAGTAGGTTGAAAACCATTTTAATTCTAAGAATCACAGAATTAAAATTAACTATTAATTATGACGAGAAAAATTTTGAATTAATTTTAATTTGGTTCCCTCTACTATTTTAAAATTAATTCGCCAGTAGCCTAGTAACCTAAGAATAGCATGTTTCGTTGGGAGGATGTCTACTATCCTTCATAAGATTAGACTGGCCAATTCTTTTTAATTTTATTATCTAGGCAACGGACCCTGCCATATAAAATTAAATAGTTGACATAACGTCGGTCTAATATATAATAGCAGTGACTCAGATGGAGAGGATATTATTATATACGGCTAAGTGTTAACCATCACCTAACTCCAAATCAGTCGCTTCGTAATGAACCCTTCAGTTAGAGAAGTGATCTATACAAATAATTATCCAGAATTATCACTAAAGAAAGATTGTATTGGCGATACCACAATTAATCTGTCCGTTAGGGTGGAAGGCCTTACTGCAGACATGTAGCGCTTAATTGTATCGTCTACAAACTGGTGATGGAGATTGCAAGATTTATCTATGAATAAATTTTCTTTCCTACTTAGATTTTTAAAATATTTTTTAGGGTTATAAAAATTTATTTAATTAAAATAAATTTATTAATTTCAAAAAATACATGATCTGAAAGAATTAAATATCTTTTCGTGTACACAAATGCAAAGATTCTGATTCGCCAAATCATCTTTTCGTGCTTAAATGCGTAACAGATAAAATTTAATAAATGCATAATTTTTTCTTCAGCTTTTCAGACAAGGTATTGATTAAAGACATTTATTTATTATTTTTTCCATCTCATATTTTTAAAACAATAATAATTTATTTCAATTAAATATTTTTTTATTTAATTAATTCAAAATTCAAAATTAGTTCCCACGCTTTTTCAAGATATCCAATTTTATGAGAAATTATCTTAAACATGATATTTTATAAAAAATAAAATATGTAAAGTTTTTTTATTTAATTAAAATTAATTAATTAAAAAAACATAATTTTATTTTCCATTACAAAATATTTTAATTAAAATCAAATTTTCAAATTAAATAAATTTAATAGAGAAAAGAAAACAGATATGCAATCATTCACACAGTTCATATACATATAAACACGATGCATATATTCTGATTGTATGATCTAAGTGAAACGCTAATGCGTTTCAGTCTTCTAAAGAGGATAAGCTGTATCATTCTCTGTTCGTCTCTGATTTAGTGTTTTGATTACATCAGGTTTCCTTGATATTATATGATATATGCTGATATATCATATCAGTCTCGTATACATTAGACTATCAAAACAAAGCAGTCCCGGGAGAGAGAAAATAGCCAGCCACCACCAGCCACCGCCGGCACCACCTTGCCACCACTTTTAGGCAGCTCTTGCCGTCTCATCTAAGCTCTGTTTTTGACAAGCTTTATACTATTGGAAAGATATAAAAATATGAGAATTTTGCTATAAAATTTTTTTTCGAAAATAGCCCGAAAAAGGTCAAAAAAACTGCTCGAACCACAAAAAATGCTACTGCCCGCCGCAACACTGCACTGCCAAATTTCCAAGACTGTTTCGGCCTCATCCGAACTCTGTTTTCTATGTTCTTTATATCAATAGAAAGCTTTCGAAACATAGATTTTTTTGTTAAAAAATCTGCTCGAAAGCAGCCTGGAAAACTACCAAAAAAAATAGCCTGAAGCTGCTGCTGCCGCCTTTTATGCGCCGCAGCCCATTCCGTTGCCTATTTGGGCTTTTTTCGGTGCTTCTTTGGTGCTGATTTTTTTTTTGGAAAATAGCTTGAATATCTAGCCACACAATGCTTCAAAGAATGCCTTAAAAATAATCTCAAAATATCCCCGAAACAGACTCTGAACAGTGCCGCTAGGCGCTGCCGCCGCTGCCCCTTTTGCCACCTGTTTTGTACTGCTTTTTGACCCAATTTTTTTTTGATTTTTGAACAGTTTTTAAAGTATGTTTTACTACTAATTTATACTTAAAAACTACTCAAAAATAGTCTAAAAAATGATCCAAAAAATTATCAAAATCTCCGCTGGAACACTGCCAGTAAAACCGTCAAAATCGGGTTGTTTCGGTAATTTTTTCTCGCTGTTTTTGACTTATTTTTATATTATTTTTTATACTAAAATACCGCAAAAAACTCACTGAAAAAAACCGTTTAAAACTATAAAAAACTTATCGCGATCCGTGGCTCGTAAAAACACAAACCACCACCGGTGCTGCCTCCATTCTTCGTATTTTTGGATATAACCAACCTGTTCTTAAATAATCTAAACAGATATTTTAAAAATAAAAACTAGTTATTACATCGATCCTATATCCCGAAGGCTCACATTTGATCTATTACGGTCAACTACTGTGATAAAAAAAATAATCATCATTCACACTATTCAATCAAACATGAAAAAAAATAACGATATAAAACTGGAATTAGAACGCCTGCAAAATAAAGTTTGCAATAGTTCTAAAATTACTTAGTCTCAATAATCATAAACAAAAAATAAAATTGCTCTGATATCAGTTGTTGAAGGCAATATTGCCAAAATTATTATTTTTGAAAACGATTAACGAAAAAAAATAACTGGACGGGCAAATGCCGAAACCGGCTCCAGATAAAATTTTTGATGACGAACGATCAAAATAAAACCTGTGCATCCGAAGTTAGTTTAGAAGAATGCTTTTTTACTGGTCGAATCTTTAACTACGATTTAAATTCGAGTTGAAGCTCCTGTCAGATCTTTTACCGTATTCCCTTATGCGATTGTTGAATGTAGGGTGGGCTACAATCTATTAAGAATGCGTACTAGAAGAACCTGGACAGTTTTAGTCTTGGAAGTCAAGTTATGAAACTGGTTCAGCCTACTTGCATATTTATAAGGCTATAACAGGAACCTGGAAAGTAATTATGATTAAGACTTCTAGAAGAACACAGACACGTATCAGCGATTTTCGCAATTAAGCAAAGCTCATAGCAGTATCTATAATTATGAAAAACAGCAGCGGTTTCTGCAATTTCTATAAAATACTGAATTATCGTTCACACCACTAAAGAACTATAATTGCACTTTGACCCATAATCTCAAGACCATCTTGTATTGAGCTCCTGTTATAAAATGCTTACCATTTCTCCGCACGTTAAGATTCCATATACCCAATACTTGCCAATTAAATTTAATTACTGATAATTTAATTTAATCGGTATCTTGATATTTTTTAAGCCCTTCTGTTTTACGTATTTGACTGCCAGATAATCAAATCCACCTGTAGGATTTCACCCGGTCAAAATTTATAATCTTCCTTAAGGGAGTATTGTCATTCCTGATCTTTCGGGACATGAATTCCGTCAATAATTAATATTCTCCATATAAATAATATCGCTATCTAATTCACTGGGAATATAGACCCATATATGATCGCACCATCTAATGAATCAAAATAATAAATATTAAATATACGCAATCAATAATTATTTCTGAATTTAGAGGATAAATACTATTTATAATAACCGTGGGTGTGAATTAATTTATATAGTAAATATAAAATTAGTTACCCTAAATATCCTATTCAATACACACAAAGTATACTGGTACAGAGAGTCGGAATAATAGATAACACTATTATTTGTTATTCGTAACCAAGATAGGCCTAATAAAACTCTGTGCCACAGTCGTACCGATGATATGCTCATTTTCATCTAAACTGTGAACATAAAACTTATATTTTACAAGAACCTAAAATCTGATATTCTGTGTGTAAGCCATACTTTACACACCAGATTAAATACTGTATAGAATATTAGATACCTATGCATAATATTAAAGAAATGATATACATATATTGCTTATAAAAGTTTTTATAAAATGAAAAATTAATTTTATTAAAATTAAAATTAAATACTAAAAACATGATTTTCAGTATACCAACCCTAACACTTTCTATCATAGCCGCTACCTTTTTGAAAACCCTAAAGCAAGTCGTGACTTCATTTGTCACGATCATCACTTTTTTTGAAACCCTAAACCTAGCCGCGACTTTGAAAAGTCATGGCTTTCATTTTCACTACCATAAAAGTAGCGGCCGACACTATAAAAAATCGAAAAGGTAGCGGCCGTCACTTTTACCCCTTTTTGGACAAGTGGCAGCATTCCAGAGGAGGTCTGTGTTGCCCACTTTACCTATAAATTGTCAGCAATCTTAAGCATAAATAAGGAGAGAAGAATCCTAGATACCCGAACTCTACCCAAATACACCCCCACCCGATATTCTCCTATCCATTCCATGCTTTTTGGGCCTTATTCGTGTTCTAGCATGCATTGAGGGAGTTCTTGGAGCTCGTATTGACTCCGAGGTAGCCTATTCCCACGTCCGAGGAGCCATTTGGGGTGGATATTCACACGAGATAATCATAGGAACCCACAACGTTCTTCTAAAGCCCCGTTTTCTTCCCTCGAGGGTGTCGTGGATATGGTTTCCATTTTTTTTCATTGTTTATTTGTCATTTATTTCAATCTAAGTATTGTTCATTCAAGTTTTCCTTATCAACAATGTATTAGTAGCCTTTTGTTTCGTATATTACAATTGTTATTTATTTCATTTTAACGCTCACAAACACACTGAGTACATCAAAACCTTTCTAAGGTTCTAGAAATATGATAGCCGTGACCTTTCAATGTCACGGCCATTACGTTTGTGAACTTGGCCGACACTTTTTTGTCAACCTTTCGCACGGCCGTGACATTTGCTTAAAGGCTAAAAATATGAAAATTCTCTTTGAAACTCTCTATTATTTATTTATTTATTTATTTTTATATGGAGGAAATGAAGCAAAAGAGGCTACAACCTAACAAAAGCAATTCCCGCAGCATCTTCTCCAACAAGAGGAGCAATGCTCGAGGGGGGCTGTGAGACCCTGACCCGTTTTTTTTCGACGTTTTTCGATGCGTGTTTGTCATTTTTGTTTCTACATGTTTATATGCTTTTAGATGCATGATCGGGGTTAGATATGCATGTGGGGTTGGTTCCTGGGGCTGTTGGCCGTTGTGGTGTGAGTTTAAAAAAATAAGATATTTTTTGACGAGTCTGTAAATATCTTCCTTTAGATATTTATTTCAAAATATCTTCTCCTCTCTCTCTTTTCTCTCTCTACAAGTTTTCTCTCTGCCTTCTCTCTAAGTTCTCGAGGGCCTGGGGATCAGTTTTCGACAATCAGACTACGGATTCTTGGTATCGGCATCGAGGGCTACGCAACCATCCGGTTAGATTTTGATTTTGACAAAGCTCAGTTTTGCACGTGGTTCGAGGCGTCGAGTTTTTAACTCACCGAGGTAGGATCCTACACTCTCATGTCTTATAAGGGTGTTACATGTAATCGTGTGTGTTTTTAACGATTAGATTGCTGTAGATCTGACTTTATTTCAAGAAAATCGGGTTTTGATTAAAAAAGGGGTTTTTGTGTTGTTTCGATCGTGTGAACAGGGTTTTGAGGCTTTTCGTTCAGTGGTCTTTGGTGGTTTGAGTTCGTGTGTGTCCGTGGGTGTTTATTATATGCGAATCGGTAGGTTTAAGGGTGTTTTGATGCATCATAGTGGGTGTTGGAGTATTTGGGAGCTTAGAACACTCAAGAACAGAAAATTTGGATTTTTCTCGGTTGGAAGCTTGCTCGAGCGCCCGATGTCCGCTCGAGCAGACTAGCTGCGTAGGGCCGTTTTGATTTGATGTTGTCTCCCTCGTTTGGACTCGAAATTAGGTCGTTCTTGTACTCAAATTGAAGCTCCGAAAGTCCTCTTCCCAATGACACCTCTCTCACCTTAAAATTCTTTTTATATTAAAAGTTATGATCAAAAGAGTGAAGGTGTGTCAAGATTTCCAAACCATTTTTCACCCGTTTTTGGCTGAATGTTTGGGAACAGGTTGTTTTTCATCATTATTGGCCCTTTTGACCTAATTTCGTGTTCTGTGGGACATTGTGGTGTTCTTGTAGGCGTTGTGGGCTTGTGTTGGCCGTGTGTGGGTTCGTGCATGCCGTGTTGCACGTGTGTGAATCTGTTTGGGTCGTGTTAGAGCCTTGGGAGTTTGTTGGTTCTTTGGTTTCCAATTGGTGTCCTATGGTATTCAATTGATTAATTTATGGGAATTAGTCGATTCAAATACCTGTGGATTCTTTTTGGGGTTCGATTGGTGGCGTGTTTGCTTCGGGAGACGTGTGGTGGCCTCTCGGTCGATTGGGTTATGGGGCTCGATCGACTGCTCTTCTCTAGTGATTTTAATTGATTGGATTATGGGGTCCTGTCAATTGAAGTCACGGAGAGGGTGTTGGTCATTTCATGTGGGGTGTTGGTGCATGGTTGTGTGCGTGGTGGTTCGTGCATCATTGCGTGCGGGGGTTTAGTTTTGTTGCTTGGTTTGAGGTTTTCTCCCAGCGCTGACCGCTCGAGCGGTGCTCGTGCGCTCGAGCGGGGTGGTGCCAGAGTGTTGGGTCGGTGGTTGACCGCTCGAGCGGTGGTCGTGAGCTCGAGCGGGGTGATGGCAGTGTGTTATGTTGGTAGGGGACCATTTGAGCGGTGGTTGAGCGCTCGAGCGCTTGGGCTGTGTTGACCTCTGGGTTTGGTTTTAGTTTTGGTTTTCTATATCGTTGGTTGTCTCGATGTGTGGATGGGTCCCGATTTGTGGATGGGTCGTTCGGGTATCGAATGACTGTGTGTGTGGTATGTGATGTCGTGTCGGGTTATGTGACGAGTAGCATCATGATGTAAAGTTATTTGTGGCTATGTACATTTATAACTCTAGTTTATTTATATACGGATTATGTGAGTGGATCACATGTTTTGGTATCGTTACGTGCACTGTGGTTGCATGCTTTTAAACCTAGGAGCTTTATAGGCATGGTTATATGAAATATGATAAACGGTTGCATGTGGTGCATGTTGCATGAGTTGCAAGTGTTGTGTGAGTCGTGTGTGTAGCATGTGACGTGGTTTGTGAAGCGTAGTGGTAGTACGTGATTTTATGTATTTAAATCCTATTTAGGTTATGCATAGGTGTATGGAATGAGATAGTAGAACATGTGGTTCTGTGAATGTTAGCTCTGGCTGATGGTGTATCTGGTAGGGCTGCGGTCCTTCGGTTAAAGTTCGTGAAGGTTAGGGTTGAGATCCTTCGGTTGAAGTCCGTAATGGTGTATGGTAGAGCTGAGGTCCTTCGGTTGAAATTCGTAAAGGTGCATTGACGGGGGCTGCGGTCCATCGGTGAAAGTCCGAGAGGTTCGTGGCTTGCATGTACTGCATTATGGGATGGATAGACTAGTTTTCATACTGTTTTAAGAGTCGTGTGAATCGCGATCTAAAAACCCTTTTTCCATTGTTTTCTAGGCTTCTGTGTGTGAGTCAAAACAAGGTTTGTATCCTCCCTTTCCATTGCATGTGAAAATTGTTTTAAAGATTTAAAAGAGAGTCTAAAACCTGCACTTCGAGTTTCCTAGCATGTTTTGTTTATATTGTATGCTTGTCTAGTTTCTGCTAAGCTTTGACTAACGGTGTGGGATAAAATGTTTTCATGTACCGGTCACGCAAGTTGATCTAGAGGTGCTGGAGAGGTGGAAGAGCTTTAGCCTTCCTTTTTGTTCTTTCTGTTACATGTATATGTTATAACATGTTTTTCGGTGTTGGAACTGTGTAGTATAAGCTTTTAGTGTTGGAGCCTTCTGTTTTGTAAGCCGTTGGCGTTTATATATACAATGCATGTATGGTTTAACTTGAGAGTGTATTCTCGGTTGGGTTGCATGTATGGTAGTTATGGGTGTTTCACGTGACCTGAATTTTAGGACGTGACAGAATGGTATCGAAGCTCTGGGTTCAAATACCTAAGAGTAGTGGAAAGAGGTTGCGTCACCGTGTGAGGTTGATTGCGTGTGCTTGATTGCATGTGTTTCGATATTTTGATAACATGAACGTGTTAGCATGTTAAGCATGAGAATGATGTGTATATGTGAGCATGGGGTTGAACTGTGAGATTGATTAATCCTGTCTTTGGGCGTTTGGATTAACAAACTTGGGAGCCAAGTTAGAAACGCGTTTAGCTGACGTGACTTCTAGCAGGGAATCTGAGTAGGTTATCTAGATTGACGTGTCATTCTTGCTGGTTCTCCTCGGTATGTGGGGTTTTATTTAGCATGATCTTATGTGGCTATGTGTTAGCATGCTAGGTGTTTAGTGTTTATGTTCATGCTATGTGATGCATCTTATATGTTGTTTGCTTTCATATAGACGTGATGTCTGCGCGAAGAGGGCAAGGCTGTGTTCGAGGCTGTGACCGTGGGTTTGGAGTTGGTGGTGGACTCCGTGGGTGGTGTGCTGTGTTGAGATAGCAGGTGGTGAGGATGTGAGGTTGAGACGGGTTGTAGAACCCAAGTCTTTGAGATAGTTGGCCATTGTTTAGGATGCCTGACCTTGTTTGACTACATCCTAGGAGTGGTTTGGCTGATCATCTCGTATGCCTGTGTCGATTGCGATCGACGGTTTGTTTCTTTGACCTTGAGTTAATTTTCGGGGACAAAATTCCCTTAAGGGGGGTAGAGTTGTGTGACCCCGACGCGTTTTTTTTTTGGCGTTTCATGACGTGTGTTTGTCGTTTTCGTTTCTAGCATGTTTATATGCTTTTAGATGCATGATCGGGGTTAGATATGCATGTGGGGTTGGTTCCCGGGGCCGTTGGCCGTTGTCCATTGTGGTGCGGGTTTCAAAAAAAAAATATATATATTTTCTGACGAGCCTATAAATATCTTCCTTTAGATATTTATTTCAAAACATCTTCTGCTCTCTCTCTCTTCTCTCTCTCTACAAATTTTCTCTTTGCCTTCTCTTTAAGTTCTCGGGGGCACGGGGATCGATTTCCAACGATCAGACTATCGGCATCGAGGGCTATGCAACCATCCGATCAGATTTTGATTCCGACGAAGCTCGGTTTTACACGTGATTTGAGGCGTCGAGTTTTTAACTCACCGAGGTAGGATCCTAGACTCTTATGTCTTATAAGGGTGTTAGTGTAATCGTATGTGTTTTTAATGGTTAGATTGCTGTAGATCTGACTTTGTTTCAAGAAAACCGGGTTTTGATTAAAAAAGGGGTTTTTGCGTTGTTTCTGTCGTGTGAACTGGGTTTTAAGACTTTTTGTTCAGTGGTCTTTGGTGGTTTGAGTTCAGGTGTGTCCGCGGGTATTTATTATATGCAAATCGGTAGGTTTAAGGGTGTTTTGATGCATCATAGTGGGTGTTGGAGTATTTGGAGCCTTAGAGCACTCAAGAACAGAAAATTTGGGTTTTTCTCGGGTGGTAGCTCGCTCGAGCGCCCGATGTTCGCTCGAGCGAACTTGCTGCGCATGGCTGTTTTGATTTGATGTTATCTCCCTCGTTCGAACTCGGAATTAGGTCGTTCTTGTACTCAAATTGAAGCCCCAAAAGTCCTCTTCCCAATGACACCTCTTTCACCTTAAAATTATGTTTGTAGAAAAAGTTATGATCAAAAGAGTGAAGGTGTGTCAAGATTTCCAAATCGTTTTTCACCTGTTTTTGGCCGAATGCTTGGGAACAGGTTATTTTTCATCCTTGTTGGCCCTTTGGACCTAATTTCATGTTTCGTGGGACGTTGTGGAGTTCTTATTGGCGTCGTGGGCTTGTGTGGGTTCGTGTTTGCCGTGTTGGACTTGTGTGAATCCGTTTGGGTCCTGTTAGGGCCTTGGGCGTTTGTTGGTTCTTTGGTTTCCAATTGGCGTCCTATGGTATTCAATTGATTAATTTATGGGAATTAGTCGATTCAAATACTTGTGGATTCTTTTTGGGGTTCGATTGGTGGCGTGTTTGCTTTGGGAGTCGTGTGGTGGCCTCTTGGTCGATTGGGTTATGGGGCTCGATCGATTGCTCTCCTCTAGTGATTTTAATTGATTGGATTATGGGGTCCTGTTAATTGAAGTCACGAAGAGGGTGTTGGTCATTTCATGTGGGGTGTTGGTACACGATTATGTGCGTGGTGGTTCATGAATCGTTGCGTGCGGTGGTTTGGTTTTGTTGCTTGGTTTGAGGTTTTCTCCCAGCGTTGACCGCTCGAGCGGTGGTTATGCGCTCGAGCGGGGTGGTGCCAGAGTGTTAGGTCGGTGGTTGACCGCTCGAGCGGTGGTCGTGCGCTCGAGCAGGGTGGTGCCAAAGTGTTGGCTCGATGGTTGACTGCTCGAGCAGTGGTCGTGCGCTCGAGTGGGGTGATGGCAGTGTGTTATGTCGATAGGGGACCGTTTGAGCGGTGGTTGAACGCTCGAGCGCTTGGGCTGTGTTGACCTCCGGGTTAGGTTTTGGTTTTGGTTTTCTATATCGTTGGTTGTCCTGGTGTGTGGACGGGTCCCGGTTTGTGGATGGATCGTTCGGGTATCGAATGACTGTGTGTGGCATGTGATGTCGTGTTGAGTTATGTGGTGGGTGGCATCATGATGTGAAGTTATATGTGGCTATGTGCATTTATAACTAGCTGTGTGCATTTATAACTCTAGTTTATTTATGTACAGATTTTGTGAGTGGATCATATGTTTTGGTATCGTTACGTGTACCGTGGTTGCATGCTTTTAAACCCAGGAGCTTTATAGGCATGGTTATGTGAAATATGAGAAATGGTTGCATGTGGTGCATGTTGCATGAGTTGCAAGTGTTGTGTGAGTCATGTGTGTAGCATGTGACGTGGTTTGTGAAGCGTAATGATAGTACGTGATTTTATGCATTTAAATCATGTTTAGGTTATGCATAGGTGTATGGAATGAGATAGTAGAACATGAGGTTCTGTGAATGTTAGCTCTTGCTGATGGTGTATCTGGTAGGGCTGCTGTCCTTCGGTTAGAGTCTGTGAAGGTTAGGGCTGAGGTCCTTCGGTTGAAGTCCGTAAAGGTGTATGGTAGGGCTAAGGTCCTTCGGTTGAAATCCGTAAAGGTGCATTGACGGGGGCTGCGGTCCATTGGTGAAAGTTCGAGAAGGTTCATGGCTTGCATGTACTGCATTATGGGACGGATAGATAAATTTTCAAACTATTTTAAAAGTCGTGTGAATCGCGATCTAAAAACACTTTTTCAATTTTTTTATAGGATCCTGTGTGCGAGTCAAAACATGGTTTGTATCCTCGCTTTCCCTTGCATGTGAAAATTGTTTTAAAGGCTTGAAAGAGAGTCTAAAACCTGCACTTCGATTTTTCTAGCATGTTTTGTTTATATTGCATGCTTGTCTAGTTTCTACTGAGCTTTGGCTCATGGTGTGGGATAAAATATTTTTAGGTACCGGTCACGCAGGTTGATCTAGAGGTGCTGGAGAGGTGGAAGAGCTTTAGCTTTCCTTTTTGTTCTTTTTGTTACATGTATATGTTATAACATGTTTTTCGATGTTGGAACCATGTAGTATAAGTTTTTGGCGTTGGAGCCTTCTATTTTGTAAGCCGTTATGCGTTTATATATACAATGCATGTATGGTTTAACTTGAGAGTGTATTCCCGGTTGGGTTGCATGTGTGGTAGTTATGGGTGTTTCACGTGACTCGGAGTTTGGAGCGTGACAGGAGCTAAACATAGAAATATAGGGGTCTTCCTGGTTGGCTCCCAGATTGACCAATCCGTCCGCTACAGCGTTTCCCTCTCTACAGACATGGGAAATGGAGCTAGAAGTGTCAGTGATCATCTTGTAGCAGTCCTCAATTAGAGCTTTGTGTTGGGAATGAGACGTATTACCTTCCTTAATCATTTGCACTGCAGTCAGGCAGTCTGTTTCAGTTTCAAAATCATGTAAGCCTTGTCCTCTTGCTTACCTTAGTCTATTGAAAATACATTAGAGTTCTGCTTAACGACTCAAACAATTGTGTAGGCACCCATAATAACTAGTAATCCATTTTTCTCTCTCATCCCTGAAGACTCCACCAAAACCAGCAGTTCCCAGATTGCCTCTAACGCATCCATCTGTATAAAGCTTTAGGCGACCTGCACATGAAAAACACTAATAAATAAGACGAGGAATAGGAGGAGGGGAGGGGGGTTTGTCCCCAAAGGCTAAAGAGATTTCTCTTGAAAAGGTAAGAATGTTTCTCAAGATTTGTGAAGGGTACAAGTAAATATCCTCAAAAACATTTTTGTTTCTAACAGTTCATTGGTTCCATATGATAGCAACAAAAATAGTGTTCCCTAGAGAACCCATAGGGGAAGTATTAGAATATGTAAGATTATCGCATAGCCAAACCTGTCAAGAAGTATTAGTATTTAAATATTGATCTTGTAAAAAGGGGAAGCTAGTCTATATCATGTGGCTAAAGCTGCAAAAACAAAAAGATGTTCAATATCCTCAATGAGTCCCTCACATCTAGGGCATGAAGGGTCAAAGGAAATATCTCTAATAAACCTGTGGTGATTGGTGAGGATTTTGCCAAGTAAACAAGTCCAAATGAAACCTTTCATCTTTTGAGAAAGAGAGAGATTCCAAACCCATTTCTAGTTAATAGTTGAATTAACCTTATTCTCAACAAGATTATAAGCTGATTTAACAGTAAACATACCTGTACTAGTTAAGGTCTAAGAAGGGGTGTCTTCAAAGTCACTCATACAAGGCTTGGGGGTATTGATGATAGCATTGATATTGTAATGCCCTGATTTTCAAACAGTAAAATCCCACGATAAAAGGGTAATGAATCCCGAGTTTGAGCTTTCATCATAAAGTTAAATCAAAAGATTAACTGAAATTGAACTTTGTTAACAATATAAACCAAAATCGTTTCTTTTTACCCATCAAAATTGAAGTAAACAAGAGTTTCTTAAACCGTAAAAAACCTCCAAAATATAGTTATTTATATTGAAAAGATACCCAAGAGATAATCAACAAATCTTTCTTTCAAAACGAATTTTCAAAAGTGTGCCACCCAATGGAGTTTGCTAGGGCGGACTCCCCACCGCTCGAGCGGTGAGGTACTCGAAAGCAAATTGCTCCAAAATCTTAAAAATTTTCTCAATGTTGGAAAAACACTAAAATCTTTTATATTTTAAACATAGTTTTCATAAGCTAAAAACCTGAAGTTAAAACATACATTTAATAGTGAAATAACCTCCAACTTGTCAAAACTTGAAAACCATTATTCTAAACCATTGAATTTCTTACGAAAATCGAGAAATCAACTCGAATAAGAATCCGACGGTCTCATATGCATACAAGTCATGAATCTATGGCCTTAGGGCCTTACAAACGAATTCTACCAACCCAACCACAATTCTTAGTAATAACAAAATAATTACAATGATAATAGCCAACTCTAACCAAAACAACCAAGGGGTCACCATGACCGTTCTTTTCATTTTATTACAAGCTCCTCTTTATCACCTGAAATGTGTTTAAACAATATAAGCCGAGACTCGTAGAAAATAGACTAAAGATGAACGAATGCATGACATGCGAGGATGGCTATGTGAGATGCACCACGTAGTTTCATTCAAGAACTAAGTTCATTTTCAAACAAAGTTTCATTCACATAACCGAATTTTCATAATCAAACCAATTCCATTTAAACACAACACCAAGTTTTACACCTTTCACTTCCTTATTATTTTCAAACCGCTCGATGTTTCACATTCCCAATTACCTTCCACATTTACCAAAATTCTCACTTGTTCAAATGAGGTTTTGCAATTCCAATTCCATTCACGATTATCATACTTTCAATTACTCTTAACCATTAACCAAGGTTTTTCAAATTTAAACTAATTATTGATTTAATTAAGTACAAAAACCCGGACGACGCCTATAAACCCTAGTGTAGTTATCACAACCGAGCCGCGCGAGACCTGATGAATAAATATCCATTTTATAGCCCGACACAAAGAGCACACATTTTTGATTTTTTTCAAAAATATCGATGGGTGGGCTGCCCAAGAGCACGCTTTTACGGAGATTAACCTAGAGGAATGGCCGACCTTACATTACGCAAGTTTTTGGTATGTCATTGAGGAGCAACTTGTGCCCAGACTTAATTATCCAATGAAATCATATAGTACTTCATTAGATCATTTACATTAAAACCAACGCGAGTCCAACCTAAACATGGTTCCTCTTATCAACACCCAACACACTTAGGGCTAAGCCATTTAAATACACACTTTATTCTCGTTCACATTACATTCGGGTTTAGTTAATCCAAACCTCAATCAATCATTACGTGATTTTTATTTCATTATATTAAACATTCTCATGATTCATTTATTTGAATAACATGGGTTAAACCCCCAAATCAACATCTCATATGATTCGTATTCAATAATTTATCAAATTTACACAAAATCCACAACCCAACATCCATCGTTTTCATACATCTTGTAAATTTTTAAAATTTATGCACAACTAGATTAACATAACCTCAATTTGTCCAAAAACTCAATCAATTTCATCATCCGAGTCTCCAACCCAAAAATCCCTAATTTTTCATGAATTTAGCCCAAACCAAATCCTAGCTTCTCATTTTTCAAATCAAATCATCTCCAACAACAACCACAAGATAGATTTCACCCAAATCATGTTTTTCTTATAAACAACATAAACATTTATCACAAATCTAGGGTTTCAAAAACATAAGTTTTTCATGCTTTTAAGCAAATCGAACAAAAATACAACTCATATACATATAATGATCAAGATTAGTCTTAGATCCTACCTCTTTGATGTCCAAACCTCAAGAACCAAGCTCTAGTAAGCTACAACAACATAGATCTCCAACCGAACGATGAGAAGTAATTCTCCAACGCGTAGCTTAGGCCTCGGACGACGTTTGGACCAAGGAGGAGCAAGAGAGATCCACCAGAGGAGGATATGTAGAGCTCTAAGATGGTCCAAAGGTGACCCTAGGGTTTTATGCTCGAGTTAGAGGGAGAAGGTAAAGAGAGAAAATGAAAATAAAAGCCTCAACTCGCAACCTGAAATCTGATCTACCGACAGTCCGCTTGAGCAAACTCGGGGCCGCTCGAGCTGTCCCCACTTACCCAAACTCTCTACCATCTGTACGTTCGAGTAGAACCTAGGCCACTCGAGCAGTTATCGCTGGAAAGAACCTTGAACACAAGATGTCTATACAGGTCAAATTATAAGCCTAACACTTCAAAATTCTACATAAATAATCCTCAATAATTATCTTTATGCAATACCAAGCATATGATTATCGTCATCAAAATCAAATTTCAATTCCTTTGCACGCTTACACCCGTTTCCATCTTCCACATGAGGTCCCATAATAAGCTTTAATTAATTCTCAAAATAAAAAGGGACTGGGTCCTTACAACCTCCCCATCTTAGGAAATTTCATTCCCGAAATTCAATACTAGAACTCGAGTCAACTGACTTGCCGTCGATCACCAACAATCTCCAACACCAAACTCTGCAATGCTGTACAATGGTAAAGATGCTAGCGCAGCTCATCCCTAAGAGTGACGTTTCACAACACAAACATGTTTTGGAAGGATAAATATTCATATTGATTGTCCCTGCGAACAAGGTTTCACATGCATCATACCAAAAATCTTATTCAAGCCTTCACGGTTAACTGATGACTATAAAACTCGAAGCCACATCATCATTCTACACATGTCAGAAACGCTATCACTAAAGCTGATGAGATGCTCATTCCCGAGCAGAAACAACAAACACCTGGTTCCAAAGAAAGAAACTCACTAAAATTATCAAAAACTCTAAAGAACACATTTTTTCCTCACGACTTGCAAACATTCCTTCTACACATTCACTCATGCCAACCCCTGACTAGTTCCTCAACTCACAAACCATGGCTCTTATCTCGTGGATATACTAGGTGTCACATCATCATCAAGGTCAAGATTTCACACAATTGAGATTATCACCCCGGCATCCTAGCCATTAAGATTAATATGGTCACACGAACTTAAGGAGTCACTTGGGCCAGATACGCCACATAGGCAAAACATTCCATAGGTACATACTTATCTACCCATATCTAGTGACATCACCCATCACAACACAATGCACACACGTAACCCCACGTTTCACCATTAAACCACTGACTCTCAGTCAACTGTTCAACCCCTAATCGATCACAATGATTCCCATTCGTCATTTATCCACACTCATAAAACGTATATCGGTCCTTCGAATCCACAACATTCCACACTTAATCAGTTATTGAACTCCAGATAGTTACCAATCATATCATTCGTCAATACATGCATATACACTCGCCTCTTTCTTTTACATCTGTACCACACGTACAATAATTCTCCATTAGATAGTAACAACACATGATTCTCTGATCTCTCACTGACACCACTTAAACTATTCATACTTTTCCCACCAAGCAACCAACCAAAACCCGCCTCTTGTACTAAACAGCTTCATCTTACACACAACTCCTCAGGGCACTCTATCTACCCAAAGCTTACCATAAAAGGACCACACCACTCGACATTCACATCCAACAAGGATAAAACAGCTCACACATGATAACCGTCCACAAGATAGCTCTCTCTTCTGTTAGAGCCGCGCAGCGGAAAAAGTTCGATGAATGACGTCGTGACCGTAAAAAACGACGTTGTGCGATTTTCATGA
>JAUMHN010049915.1:0-13634 GCA_032360265.1 Heliamphora ciliata
TAAGCTAAACACCTCAAGACTCGTCTAACATCCCACAATAGTTATCCCTATGCAATACCAAGCATAAAATTATCGTCTGGTTCTTTCTCTATATCCCTCATCTTTTAATAGTTGCATTGATTATATTCTTGCATACCTTTTCATATTTCAATATTAAAAGATTTCTAAAAAGGCTTTAAATTTCCTTTAAAATAGAAAAGACCCAATTAACCCCCCCTCTTGGGTTGCCTAGATCTAACAATCTTAACATAGGAAGAATAATAAGTATTTAATAACAGGAGTTCGAATAATTGGTTTTGAGAATAAGACTAGGAGTGCAATTATAATTCTTTAGTAGAATAAATTATAATTTATGTTTTTATGAAATTTCTTCTAAGTTGAGATAGGATTTCATAATTACATTGGAAGCCCATGTCTTATTTACTCCACAAGTCCCTACTGTAACCTATTTATATGTTGTTGTAACCTTGGCAGTCGGATGATTCATTCATTCAGTCTTTTAGGTTTTTTACGTATTTGTAAGAACCAGAAAAAGAGAGGTAGCCAGACAGGGTTGAGAGCACGAATGATCTAAGTCCACACTTAGTTCGTGCTTTTCGGCGGTTGAAAATACAACAGAAGATCTGAACAGAGAAAAGATTGCCGGATTACAACCATATTGATCTTCGAATTCAAATTAAAGAACAGAAACGCGATCAAATCAGTAGGAACGAGCAGGTATAATCCCTATTCTGCCTTATGGATGTACCGGGTTTCTGTTTCGGGGTTTAGGGTTTCATATTGTTCTTCCTGGACGGATTCCGTCCGGAGGGTTTCCCCGTCCGGACGGACGATTCGACATTATATAGTTTTTTTTTGTATGTTGTAGATCCTTTGCCACACCGCATTTGATTCAATTCGTATGCACCATCGTAGTTTCCTGGGATTGAGTTCCCTACATTATCTTGCTCTTCCAACATTCATACTCATACTCTTACTCTTTCAACGTACCGACACTAAGCTGTCACGCAACATCACCGAAACTAACAGGATCACAACCTTTCTCAACTTCTCATCAATCGAGCCTAAGCATCCTTATGAGAGAGCAAGACCTTTCCGTTCCAAACCATATAATATGTTGGCCTAAACGGGCCGCACCGAATAAGATTTTCAAATATCAAATTCTTTGTGACTCATACCTTTACCACATTCTCTTAATAATCTCAACTCAGTTGTCTATAACTTGTATCCTTATCGTGAGTGAGCAACTGACCACTAACTCCGAGAAAATTGATTAGTTCAAAACGCCAAGCAGAACGCAAACTAAGACTCATAAAATGTCTATCAAAAATCTACCATGTGAATAGCCCGGTCACAAAGACTTCGCAAGGATCTCATCCTGACAAGAGCTAAGGATGTCAACATTTCCATACAAACCAGAACATAAATTATGTATCTGTCAAACAACCTTCAACTAATCTATCCAGACGCAGGTTTTACATCGTAACACTAACTCCTCCATTAGAAAAAGGTCATTCGTTCCAGGTTTACCAACCCGATATCTCAGGGTACACAACCCGAACACTCATACCCACAGGGTAGAGCAAACAAACCTTCATTAGGAAACTGCGAGGAATCAGTCCTACAATTACCTGATCATGGTGGTACAAGTTCACAAGGCACAACCTAAAGGACCACCACAAGGATACAAGATGCATGGAGATTTTCACCTTCTCAAAAAATAGCCAAATCAAGAATCAATCAAAGGTCTCGACATTCACATCCAACAAGGATAAAACAGATCACACAAGATAACCGTCCACAAGGTAGCTCTTTCCCTGCCCAGAGAAGAAAAAAAAGGTCAACCAAAAGCTCTCACTCGACACCATCACATTTTAGGTACCCATTAAATACTCAGTTCAGGAGAACACTATCCATCTGTCCTTAAGTTGACATCGACTACCACCATACAAATGTTGTCAACCCCAATCACGATAATTATACCGCTCATCACACTTAGTTCTCAAGATCAGACCCCATTCATACACCTCAAACACCATTAACTCCCTTATGCCCTTACAACGCATCTTATGGGATTATACGCTTGTTACTGGGTATACACAGAGGCACAACACCAAACATTCCCATTACACCAAGGCCTCACCTCACAAGGTTGGGCTACATTAACCTAACTCCCAACAGGTAAACAACATCCATGTCACAGTCTCGAACTCACTGCTTAGGCAAATCCACAAAGAAAGCATAAGGCGCTTAATCGAAGAAGGCCAAATTTGAGACTTCTCACCTAGAGTTACCCATAATTCCCATGACTATACAAACATCATCCACACTTCTACTGTCCGAGCATAAAAAGGACGACATATATTTTGGATCCACAATTTTTGCCTACCAACCCTAGGCCACTCAAACCATTAAGGTACATTGTTAAACTTTGCTACTCCACATTTCACTCCCAAGGGCAAAACAACATAACCACCTCTACCCCCAGATTCAAACATAAATAACCTCTATCCTTTCAAGAAACACCACACTCATAATACATCATCTAAGCACTAGGCCAACCACACCATCAACACCCCTCATGGGTTTCTCAAATCTCGTGTGCTTAGCACTTGCAAGGGAGACACTAAAGCGACCATGTTGTCTCGTAAAAAATCTGATACTACTCATATCTCAACTTCATTCAGCCATGCCCCTGTACTCACCAAACATAGTTCCCGAACATGATCTCCTAACCATAAGGACAACGATCAAAACCATAAGCCTTTACTCCTGTAAAGTTCTCAAAGGATCTATTCTCGTCACATACTAGAATCGTAACCAAAATCAATACACATTCTGACACATCTACGACTTCATGGTTAATCCACCGAGCACATCTCTGAGCTTATGCACCCATAACTCAACTCTCAAATCTCAATAAGGAACATGGCTTTCAAAACTATCAGGTATCACTATGACTACCAACAACACCCCACGAGGCAAGGGATACCCCCAAAATCATTTATGTCCAAAAATTTTGAAATACGTTAGGCCAATGATTATTACGTTCCAATCCACAATGTTTTCGTCCATACCCTAATCTCGAGTACACGGCTTAAGACATAGCATGGCTCATGACGTACATAATCCTCAACACGCCCAAAACCACATACACAAGAATTTAGCAGAGAGGTATTATCGCCATCCTATAACCCAATCATAATAGATGGTCTCTGGGGGGGTCTCAAATACCCTATCGCACCTAATCACAAGGTCACTAGTAATACAACTCACCTCCCGGTAGTATTACTCTACACGAAAAGTCCTTTACAATGACCAACCAATTATCCACGCTTCAACAGCACTGGGACAAAACCATGATAATACAAAAATACAACGGGTAACTAACTAAGGCCAACCCCAACTCATGTAGTTACCACAACTTATGAGTAAGTCTCAACGCACACAAAAGCGATCAACACTCAACTTATGAGTTCACCCCCGCAGTAATCAACGAAAATCGAGTCACACCTTCATAACCCATACCACGACCTCGACTACAACCTCGCCCTAGCCCTATAGGCGTAACTCCTATATAAAGGGCATCATAAAACTCATCCAGGTAAGAACTGACTCAACATTCTAAAGCCATGTGAACATATTAAACATTGTCAGACAATATTACATCAACATGTATCCACATACCGAGGAGAACCCTTAGGAATGACATACCAACCTAGGTAACTCGTTTGGATTTCTTATTAGAATGGATGTCAGCCAAATGCCTTTTTAACTCAAACCCCGAGCTAGTCGACTGGACGCCCAAGGGCAAGACACATCATCCCAAAGATCCAACCTCCATACCTAAGTACCACATAGCATGCAAACACTTAGTCAGTCCGTAGATATTTCATGCAATCACACCAATATATGAATGTCACACATCAATGTAAACTCTCACGCAATGGATTAACCATTTCCACGGTTCTTAGGTATTCAAATCTAAAACTTTGATACCAATCTGTTACACCCCAAACATGTAACAACAGAACCCCACGATATAAAAAGGTAATGAAACCCGAGTTTGAGATTTTACCATAAAATCCAATCAAAAGATTATTTGAAACCAAACTTTGTTGGAAAATAAACCAAAACACTTCATTCTTCCCATCAAAATTAGAGTAAAAGAGAGCTTTTTGTCTGTAAAATAAGCACCTAAATATACCCATTTATGCCATAAAAGATGCCTAAGAGATAACCAGCACACCTCATTTTTAAAACAAATTTTCAAAAGTGTGCCACCCAACAGAGTCCGCTCGAGCAGACTCTCCACTACTTGAGCAATGAGGCACCCGAAAGCAAATTGCCCAAAATTTTGAAATTTTTTCTAAGTGTTGGAAAAACACCAAAATCTCCCATCCTTTCAACATAGTTTTCATAATCCAAAAACATGAAGTTAAAACATACACTTAACTTTGGAATCACTTTCAACTTCACGAAAACTTGAAAACCATTATTTTAAACCATAAAATATCATACAAAAATCAAAGAATTAACCCGAAATAAGAACCCGTCGATCTCGTATGTATACAAGTCATGTAACCATGGCCTTAGGGTCTTCTAAAATAAATTGCTACCAAATCAAATACATTCTTTTACTACATTATGGATTACAATTACTATAACCAAAATGAATACGTACGATTTCTTCAAGGAAAATGACCTAATAAGGTCCAAACTTTGGTCTACCTAACTCGGCGACTTGCATTCCATAACACCTAAAAGTATTTATACAACATGAGCCGATGCTCGTAAAAAAAATACTAAAAATGAACAAATGCATGAATGTGAGGATGGTTATGTGAATGCACAACAAGTTTTTACTCAAAACCAACCTCACCTTTTCTAACCAATTCTCATTCACATAACAAGGTTTTTTCCACACACAAAACCAACTCCATTTACACACACAAAAATCATAGTTTCATCTTTTATTCCCCTACTGGTTTAACCACCACAAGGTTACCACCACTCCAAGTTCAAATCATTCTAGATTACAACTCTTCAAAGGTTTCCCAATTCTCAAGTATATCAACCATTTAGTAAAGGTTTTGCAAACCCAACTCATTCTTTGATTTAATTATGTACCAAGGCCAGACGATGCCTATAATCCCAGGCATGGTTATCACAACCGAGCCACGCAAAGCCCAACGGCTAATACCCAATCTATAGCCCGACACGAAGAGCACACATTTTTTGTTTTCCTCGAAAACATCGATAGGTGGGCTGCCAAGAGCACACTTTTACGGGGATTTATCCGATAAAAGGGCCTACAATACATTGTGCAAGTTTTTAATTTCTCCTAGTTCATTTATTTGAATAATACGATTCAAAACTCCAAATCAACATCTCATATGGTTCGTATTCAACAATTCATAGGATTTACACAAAACTCCTAACCCAACATCCACTATTTTTACATATCATATAAATTTATAAAATTTATACACAACTAGGTTAACATAATCTCAATTTTTTCAAAACTTAAATCAATTTCATCATTCAAGTCTCCATATTTTTTCATGAATTTAGCCCAAACCAAACCCTAGTTTCTCCTTTTAAAATCAAATCATCTCCAACAAAAACAACAAAATAGATTTCACCCACATCATGTTTAAAACCCATAAACAACATGCTTAAACATTTTCAACCAACCTAGGGTTTTAAAACATACGTTTTCATCCTTTTTATATAAATATAACAAGGCATATAACTCATATCAATAAAATATTCAACAATAGTCGTAGACCCTACCTCTTTGATGATCAACCAACAAGAACCAAGCTTCTAGCAAGCTCCAACCAAGCAAATCACCAACTGAACAGTGGAATGGAAGCTCTCAACGCGTATCTCAAACCTCTAACGGGTGTTGTAACGCCTCCAACGCCAAAGCACATGAACCAACCCCAAAGAACCGACTAAAAGAAGGTTTTCTCAAGAAAAAGGATTTTAAGCTCAAAAATCTCACCAAAAAAACTTTAAGGAAACCATTTGATAAAAGGAAACTAACACCCCCCCCCCCTCCTAATTACCCAAAAAAAACTAAACCCCACAACAAAAGATTTCGAGAACTAAAAGAACAAAAAGGTGCTCTAACGGACTGATCGATCAATCGGTCTCAGGACCGATCGATCAATCTTCCACATACAGAAAGAACTGAGAGTAGTGTTTGACCGCTTGATAGATCGATCAATTGGTTCATCGAGCAGTCCAACACTGGACCCTTTTTCAAAACTTGTTTTGCAACATCACCTTCCCACACTCCAAATAAGCCTCCCAAGAAAACCAATTTATGAAAAGATGACAAATGAGTAAAGAAACATCACTAAACACCTCCAAACTTCAAAAACCCAACATTTAAACCCATCAAAAAACATTCAAACGATACCTAGCATCTTCTCATGCATACGAAATGTGTTCGTAGCCTTAAGGCCTTACAAAACATATGCTGTCAAGTTCAAAACCTATTACACAATTACATGATCCAACGTCAAAATTGATACAGACTACTGAATAATAAAACGAAGAGTATTATATTCCACCATCTCCGGGGTTCCTCCTGATCAAGCCACATGGTCATTTTCATTTGAAAGGTTTTAAATCCAACAATGTGAGCCAAAACCCAATAGGAAATAGACTAACATTAATTAAAAGCATAACAGGCAATCACAGATTATATGGACAACTTGGCTATACAAGTCTCAAAATGTTTTTTCATTCTCAAAACCCCGAGTTTCCATATAATCCAGTAACGTACAAGAGTTTAATAACGCGTTATTTTTCAACCAGGTTTCTACCACCACCAATGATTTTCTATGTGCCGACTCTGTCGCATTGGGAACAATGATAACAACTATAGACTCTCGCCCATTATTCTAGGTCCGGGGCATCCAATGGCTCGCTAGGTAATGACAAGCTCTATACTTTGCTACAACAAACACCTCCTAATGGGGCAATTACTTCATTTACAGGGATTAACCTGAGGGAACAAAGTACCTACCTTGCGTAAGTTTCTAAACTTTCACCGTTGAGCAATTGAAGCCCAAGTTAACATTTGTATGCATACAGCCATGTATAAAATATTTAAAAGCACATAGCACGACTATCGAGACATTTGTATGCACACAGCTATGTACAAAATGTTTAAAGACACATAGCACGACTAGCGAAACATTTGTACGCACACAGTCATGTACAAAATGTCTAAAGGCACACAGCTACGCCATCCATATAACCATAGAAAATCAACCAACGTTTTCAAAATATTTTTACCCTTTCAACTGAACCATTTAAACCATGGCTCAACCCCAAATATTAGCTCCAAACATCAACATTTCATGGTTTTTATTCATGAAAAGGGTTCCCACCATCCATCACTTTTCAAATTATCAACCAAGTTCATCATTTCCCCCAACTCATAATCCACCGTTTGTACATATGATAAAAATTTATGAATTTCTTATGGAATCAAGTCAATATAAACCCACATGGCCCAAATTTCTATCAATTTCATGAGCTGAGCACCACAACCCCAAAAGCCCCAAATTTTATGAGTTTGAAGCAAATTCAAAATCCTAATCTCTTATTTGTTATAATCCAACCATCCCCACAACGAAAGCATGTTAAAATCATTTAAATCATCGACCAATGACGAGATTTCTCATGATTTACCACAAACTCTTGCCTAGGTTTTCAAACATACATATATTCATGTTTTTACGTATATACACAAAAAATACAATATATGTCTGACAAATAATCAATGAGAGTTATAGATCCTACCTCTTAGATGCTCAAAACATAAGATTCCAACCATAAGAAGTTTAATCGACCAAACCTCCAACCGAGTGGCGAAGATGAAGATTCTAACGCGTGCCTCCAACCTCCAACAGGTGTTCTATCAGGAGGAAAGCAAGGGATCACCTCCAAAGGAGTGAAAGAAGCTTAAGGAGCACTCAGAACTCAGATCTAGAGGCTAGGGTTTCAGTTTAGAGAGAGAAGGGGAAGAGAGAAATGAAAAAAAAAAGCTTCAATCTCGAATTTAAAGTTGCTCTTTGTCACAGACCAATCAATCAGTCTCGAGGCCGATCAACTTGTCTCTCACTGGACAACACTCTAAGGAAAGAAAATGTACACATAAACCCAATTTTGTTCCGACGCCACAAGGCTCGCTCATTTAACCCACAATAATTATTTTCATGTATAAACAAGTACATAATTATCATTAATAATCATTAACATGATTAAATTTTAATTCTTTCATGCAATTAAACACTTAACTATTTTTCACCGAAAACTTCACAATAAGTTTTAATTAATCTTTTCAAATTAAAAAGGACTGGGTCCCCAAAGGTGTTCAACCAAGAGGGAAGCAAGAGGAACCCACAAATGGTGCAAGAGGAGCTTAAGGAGGCTCAAAATATGGTCTAGGGCTTGAGTCTCGAGTTTTAGAGAGAGAAAGAGGAGAAGAGGAAATGAGAAATAAAGCTTCCACCCGAGGCTTTAAATTGCTACTGCCGACAGTCCGCTTGATCGGACTCGTGACCGCTTGAGCAGTTACTGCGGTGCACGAACCTAAACAAAGAAAATATATATAAGGTTCCAAGCATAAGATTATCGTCATACTGATAAAATTTCAATTCCTTTGCACACTTAAACCCGTTTCTATCTTCCATATGAGGTCCCATAACAAATTTTAATTAACCCTCAAAATAAATGGGACTAGGTCCCTACATGTCTAGTATTATTTACTAAGTAAGCCTTATTATGAGTGTATTTTGAGTTTCTTCTTTAAACTTAATTTTAGAATTATGAAGTTAAAGTGCCTTATCTCTCTAAATCGCTTTATTTTAAAGATATTTAAAAAGGGCTTATTAAAAGAAAATCCTATCCCACCATTTTTTTCTCATTTCTCCCCCCGTTTAATAATCTAAACAAGTGATTATGGATGAGAGAAAAGAATTTCTTTTCTTTTCTTTCCAAATTACTTGTTTTAACTGTGGGATTATACACAATTGAATCTTGTTGTTTGGTTTGATGAGGTATTCATTGTCAGGAGAGTTCAATCTAGTGTAGTCCTGATGATGAAAATATACAAATGTTACTATGGGGTAATTTGCTTTATACTCCCCACTAGTTTTAGAAAATCTTAAGGCAGCCGAGGGGTGCGAAGTATCTGTTATAACGTTAGGTGTATATCCTTCATCGTTGTCAGCACTAGTGGCTTCACTCTGGTGCGAATTAACTCATTGGCCCTTGAAAGGGAAACATCAATTGAAGAGAAAGGGTGGCAAGGAAAATGATAATTGTGAGTAGAAAAAAGAAGCAAAGAGAATAAAAAAAAAGATACAATGTCGTTACTTTTGTTCGATTAGATAATAGTTATAAATAGGAGTATATATAAATTCATATATAAAATGTATTAAAATAATTAAGAAAAGAAATTTGCCCATAATTTTAGAAAGAGAATGGAAAGATTACAAAATCCAAAACCCAACCACCCATTCTCCTATGTTCACTAAAATGACAAAATAAAGGGGGCCATATACAAAGTGCTCCAGACTCATAACCAAACATTGGGCCATCAAAAATGATAATTGTGGATGTATAGCCCAAGGATGTAAACCAAGGCATGAAGAGGATCGAGCACCCCAGAAGGGGCTGGGTTTGGACACCTCCAAGCACAAATCCACGAGCTAGGCCCAAGATGGACCAAGTTTACCAAGAGAAGGCGAGCTCCATGAAAGCGCGCTGAGCTGAGCTAGTGCTTTAATAACGATTTGACTGATCAAGCCTAATCCCTCACAAACCTAAGGGGGGAACACCACGCCTCCAGCCATGGGTAAAGGCTTCGATCTAAGTTGTTAGGGTAGAGGCTTAATGGAATTGCTTATGATAGCCTTTTAAGGTCAACCATAACCTTCATGTATAAGGAAGGTCCAATAATCCTTCAAAGGTACGTAACTTTTCACTCAAAGACCCGAACTCTCTCTCTCTCTCTAAGCTCATTATATCTTCTTTTTTTTCTTTAGAGAAGTAACTTAGCATTAGAGAGGCTTTTTGGCATTCGTCGCCAACCAGCCTTCCCATTTGCCTCTTTGTAGATTAGCTTGGATCCCTAAAAAGCTCTCTTAAGGCCAAATTCTCTTCCTTTTCACTCTCCCCTATGAATTCACCCATATACATTTGGCACTATTTATGAGAAGAGCCAGCTAAAGCCTTGCTAGTAGCTTCTATGGCAACACTACCCCAGAGAGATTCTAGTGAAAACTGTGGCCAAACCTACCGTGCCTTATGGAGAGATACACACGAGTAGAGCACATAGAAAGAAACTTAAGCAATGATCTAGACAATATTAGGGTAAATAGCATGCTTATGAGATCTACTTGAGAAAAACATCAACTAAGAAGTAATCCTAAACACCATAGGGATGGAGATTATAAATTTCGAGCAATGCTAAAAACAAGGATTTAGAACTAAGCCTGCAAACCAAGAGTCGAACCAGCATGAAGGGTACGAGGCCCTCTTAAAGGAATGTCTCTCGAGGAGAAAGGGATCATCCCACAAGAATGAGGTGAGCATAAATCCAATAGGGCCAAGCAACCCTCCCACACTGCCGAGCTTCATCTAGGAAAAGCTCGCTACCACTCCTTTATCAGTGGCTTTATTTAAGCATAGCCTCATGTCAAGAAGCAAGTTAAGTGCCTCCTTGATGAAAAAGTTCTTTAAAAGGACCTCGAACCTCATGGTAAAGGTTGAGTAGCATGCCAAGGTAGAGGAAGATGTTGAACAACTAGAGAATTATGAGGACATGTTTAGCCTAAGAAGGCCAAAAAAGAAATCCAAGAAGGACAATGGTGGTTCGGCTAAGCATGGAGTTGAGCCATCCAACCCCAATAAAGCAGTTAACACCATTTTTAAGGAGCCAATCTATTGGATCCTTCGCTATATCTAGAGAAATCCCACTTCCTTTGGCTCCCTTAGATTTCAAAAGAGGTCGTGAAGGCTGCAATTAAGAAGGTAATCATATAGAGGTGCTCTTACCACAAACAAAGAGGGCACAAATATAGAAGAGTGCAAGGTCTTGATAAGGCATTTGGAGGATCTAGTAAAGCAATTGAACCTTAGATAGTTTGTGGACAACAAAGCCACCAAAGATGAGAGGGCGATCAAACCTAACGCAGTAGAGGCCCTCCCCTGAGCATTCCACTGAGGAGACATCAATGTCACCAATGGCCTCGTGGATTCCGTCTAGAAGAATAGCCTAAAAGGAAAGATGGAAAAGACACTCCACCTGAAGGCTGAAATGCAAGTCCTGACAATGACTAAAATTGGACACTGGTCAATTCCTGATCTACTTCATTGAAGAAGATTCAAAGGAGGGTAGCATCCACATAACAATGTCGTGGTATTCACCCTTAACATGTAACGGTTCAACGTTAAGAGAGTCTTGATAGACCAGGCAACTCATTAGAAATTCTGTACTAAAAGCTTAGTCTTAGAGAAAAAGACCTAACCCTTGCCCTAATCCTTCTCGTCGAGTTCTACTCATAGTTGGTGTTGCCTTTGGGAAGGATGACAATCCCAAGAGTAGAGTCAATTGAAGTTCACATTAACTTCCTGGTGGTGGATGCTCTTTCAGCATACAATGCAATTGTTAGATGGTCATGGGTTTTAGTGCATGAATCATATTTCCACGTTTCTGGCAAGCCTGGCATTTTCTTGCATGATTGCTCACATCTTCCTCAATTGTTGGCTAGTAGTACCTTAGGTGTAGCAGCTACTCGTAAAGTTAAGTTCCTCTTATTGGTGCTCTCCTCGGTGGGCATGGTCTAATATTTTATCCACCTCTTCATATGGTACATAACGTAATGGGTTTCCTTCTATGCTTCCTCGAAATAGCTGGCCCCTGTTCGATGAAGAATCTTACTGATCGCTTCTTAAGCCATGTTACTGCCGTCGGATCTAGTGGGAGTGCTTTTTCTTGGAGGTAGTCTAAGTACAGAATCCTCTAATCGGTTGTTATTTTATTATGGGAACATTCATCTTGGATGGTTACTCTACTTGACATCGTAGGCACTCTCCTTGTAGTCGAGCAGCATCTCTTGGTATTTTTGACCAATAATACCCGTGTCTTTGGATCCTTCTATATAAACTGATGTCAGCTTTCTCATAAGTTTGCTCGTGAATGTGGTGCTATTTTCACCTCGTTTCCTCTTTATCTATACATCTGGCTAACAATCCCCTAGCAACGCGGTAATATAACACTCCTTCGATCAGTATAAACTAGGCTAATTCGGCCACTGATAGAACTCCTCTACCTGTTTGTAACTAATTGATAATTGGAGATTGCCAATCTTCCATGGGATGGCTCGGGTACTTTCCAAGAAAAGTAGGTGGTTCATCTTTCCTTTTTACTGTGATGGTCATGGAGTCATTAGAGAGCTCCAGTTTTGCCTCCAGCGTGTCTAACGCATCAGACAGATGGTTGGTCGATCTTGGGACATGCTTGAATTTGACTTCCTCGAATTTCTTGAGCAACTTCTACACCATCGTTCTATATGTTGCCAGGGCAGCCTCTTTTAGGCCAAATTCTCCCTCCGATTGTTTCACTACCGAACTTGAGTCCCTTTTTATTCTTAGTCGCCTAACCACTATTCGTTCCACGGCTAGGAGTCCTATAATGAGTGCCTCATACTCAGCTTCATTATTCGAGCATTTGAACCAGAGCTCGTGCAATAGATCAATCCTCCTTCTTGATTCCAGATGTTATAGGACTGTTCCAGCCTCGCCTATCCTAGGAATTTTCCAACTGTCACCTCGAATGTGCATTTTAGCGGATTCATTGTCAACTTGAATTTTCTACACCTCTTGAAAACTTCCTTTAGGTTGGCCAGATGATCTTATCGCCTCTTCAATTTCCCACCAAGTCATCGCCATAGCCTTCTACTATTTAGTTTAACATATCATGGAATACTGCCATCATAGCTCGCTGATATGTTGCACTAGCATTCTTCAATCCGAATGGCATATTGATATAATAGAAGTTCCCTATTGGTGTACAAAATGTAATTTTCTTCGTGTCTCTTTCTGCCATTCTGATTTGATTATAACCACCAAACCCGCCCATGAAAGAGAACATCTTGTGCCCCGAAGTAGCTTCTACCAGTGTGTTAATGTGTGGTAAGAAAAAATCATCTTTTGGGCAGACTTTGTTCAAGTTCCTAAAGTCGAAACATATGTGGATTTGCCCATTCTTCTTCTTCATTGGTACTATATTCGCTAACTACGTCGGTTATTGTATAGGCTGTTTGAAATTTTCCCTTTATAGTTTCTCAATCTCCGCCTTGATTTTTCCTTCCAACTATGGATGGTATTTACGTGCTACTTTCTTTACTAGTTGTGAGTCCGGTAACACATCCAGGTGACGCGCTACTACTTCTTCATTGAGTCCTCATATCTCCTCATAGTTCTATGCAAAGATGTCGGGATATCACTTTAATAGCTCGATCAGGCTCTTTACTAGTTGTGAGTCCGGTAACACATCCAGGTGACGCGCTACTACTTCTTCATTGAGTCCTCATATCTCCTCA
>JAUMHN010049915.1:13734-27832 GCA_032360265.1 Heliamphora ciliata
TAGTTCTATGCAAAGATGTCGGGATATCACTTTAATAGCTCGATCAGGCTCTATTTGTTTTTGGTGACAATGAGCTACTCACATATACTAGTCTTAGCGATTCCTTGCTTAAGCTCAAGTTGATATGTTCTAGGGGTTATTGATCTAGCCGAGGTCCATCTTGCATGCATTTGGGTTCCGGCTGTGCTGAAACAACCTCAGGCGGTCTAGGGTCAATCACTTGGGAAGCAGTAGCTAACCCTGCGCACCTTCATAAGTAATAGATCATTTTCACCCCTTCTATCACTTTGACCAGTTTTGAGTGTGGTTCCAATATAGGGGGTTTTTTTTCACTCGTTAATCCCTTTCTTGCTACTTCTTTATCTAAGCTACCCCACTTCGGTATCCTTATAGTCGCTATCCTTTCAGTTACTGCTTCATTTTCTAAAAATTCGTTAAAGTACACTGCATCTGCTAAGTGTGCTTCTTCCTGGTGAAAGGGTTTGTGAGAGGCTCTGATAGTGACTTCCTTTCCTTGCCATCAACACTTCACACACTAATGGTAACTAGATGGTACTGCTCTATACTTGTGCATCCAAGATTTGCCCAGGATCACATGGCAACTTGTACAAGCATCAATGATGTGGAATTTCACGGGCATATGGATGTCGTGCAGTGCTAGGTTCATTGTGACATATCCCAAAGTTGCCTTTCAATTTCCTCTGAATCTAGTGATTCTTATTAGTCGATTCACTATTATGCTCTTTGGAATCCCTATTTTTTGAATGTTTTTCTTGACATAATATTGATTGAAACTCCACTATCTAAGAAAATCTGCCTGAATGATACCCCGTTTATGCTACCAGTAATGTATAAGGGTCTGCTGTGGGGAAAGGGATACCTTCTATCATAGTCTATGAATACTATGAAATTCGAGGCGTTCGTTGCCATCTTCTGAAGTATTCCTTCTGAAGTCATATACTTTAGGCATTCATTGCTATCCTTATGATTGCCTCTACTGCTTCTCTTCAAAGACTTGTTGCAAAATTGAGTTGGTTATGTTCACTTCAATCTAGATGACTCTTCCGCTGCTTTGATGGGATCTGGGGTTTGACTGCCTCTGCAATCTTTGAGCTCATGCACATCATTGTCTCTTGTCGCCATGTTAACTTCACTCTCGTGTTCGGGGAATAGCCTCTTTCTCACGTCAATGTTCTCATCCTCAACTGTTTCTCATCTACTTTCTTTCTGAAGATTCCTCTAAGTGTATAATATTTATCTGTAGAGTGCGTAGTTATCCAGTGGTAGACACAGTAATTCAACCCTTCTCTTTCCTTCCTTGACAAGAGATTTTCTATTAGTAGTAATACAAGCTCTTTATCAGCAATTCATTCCATTACCAATTTCTTCACCATCTCAATACTGTAGGGGTATGCCGGTGAGTTATAATTTTTGCATCATCTCTTGCTTCTGTCGTCTCCTTTTCCTCTGTCTTATTTTGGTCCGCTAAAGGTTATTGAGGCTTTTCTCTGTCACCGCAAAAAGCAGTTGGTCTGATTGGCGGCTTAATAGTGTTGCGAAGGTTGCTAGTTGCTTCAATCAGGGCTGAAAAAGTAAGCAAGTTAAAGTTAATGAGATGGGCTCTGTACTCCTGTAGAATCCCCTAGATACACATTTATACCAGGTGGGTTTCACTAACAGGGTCATGACATTCAACAGCCAGATCCTAGAATCTCTTGACATACTTAAGCAAGTCATCACCGAGTCTCTGTGTTTCTCACACCAGGGTAAGCATTGTTACTTTCTTATGTACTTGAAAAAACTTTATATGGAACTTGTTCACCATATCTTCCCATGTGAGAACTAATCCTGGCGCAAGGTTGACGTACCATCTATACACCCTATCTGTCATAGATTTTGAAAACTCTCATAGGCGGAGTGTATGATATCTACCATAGGCTCCCGGTGTCTCCACGAACCTTACCGCATGTTTTCTCGCATTCCCCTTTTTTCCCTCAAACTTTACAAACTTTGGGACTATGTACCCCTCTAGGTATGGTACCCTCAATAGATATAATGGGTAAGGCGGTTGAATATCTGGATCTGGTAACGATGGTAGTTGGCTCTTTGTTCTTTCATGCTGGAACATCATCTGCACATCTGCTATGGTTACGAACTGAGCGGGTGTTCCTCCTAATACCTTGGGATCTGGGTTAATAGACTCCTAAATCATGACTAGTGTTGCTTGTGTCTGGAGTTGACCCTGTTTAGCTGGCGTTGACCCATGGAGGTCACCTGGGGATCTATTAGTGTCCTCACGACTGACAGCCTTTTGACTGGGACTTATACTCGATTGGCATTTGTTACTGCTCCTATAATTGAGTTAGTGAGCACTTCAATAGCATTTAGGATACTACTCTGCCCATCCTGAATGTCCGATAGTGCATCTAAGAGCAAGTCATCACGATTGCTGTTGGGATTTTTTGGTCGTTCATCACCAACATTAGCGTTGCGTTCATTGCTGTTAGAATGACCTTCTGACATAGCTACCCTTGGTGTTGTGTGTAATCCACTCCAAGTAATGACCATTCACAAAGATCACTTCCCTAGCGGAGTCGTCTTTTAATATAGGGTCCTTAATGGAAAAAGTAAATAAATATGTATAAGACAAGCAAAAATTGTGAAATAACTAGGAAACACAAAACGGAGAGAGAGTAATAGTTAGGTGAAGGAAAAGGCTAGCCAGTATCATAGTATCTAGCAGTATGAACACGGAGGATCAGGCATCAATGAATCAATTAATCATAAAAATCTGAATAAAATAATGATTGTCCCTCCTATTTATAACCCTCTTATGGAGCTATTAGGATTGAGATTGAACTCTTAAAAGACATCATTAGATCATAAAATCTTATTCGAATAACTAGGATCAATGTTCTACTCCTAATTGGCTAGGTTAACGTATGGTCACCTGGTGGGTACTCAACAAACTCAGGTCAAGTGACTCCGGGTCACTCAAGTAGGTGAGCCTAGGGTCTCCCGATGTTAACAAAATTAATTATTTAGCCACCAAACCACATGTCTCCTGATGTCCCGTGAGTGAACTTAATGTACTACCATTGTCTGTATTCATCGTCTTTAAGACATTTTGTTGATTCTCTGTAGAACCCTCAATTATATAGTCAGTGCTATATCTCATGGTATGTGCCATGGCCTTACAATCTCATGTTTTCATAGCCCAAGCTATGTCTACATTGTCTATGCTATGTGCCATGGCCTTAATCATCGTCTTGATATTTTATGGCTTGATTGGCACTGATTAATAGTGTGGTTCTGTTGAATATTGGAACTAGGAATCAACTCGAGTGGTCCGAGTCGAGCAACTCGAGTAACTCAAGTGACTTGAGTTAGTCAAGTTTCTTGGGCTGTCTACACCCTTAGCACATTTCGGCCTACACTAGTCCTTTTCGATCGAGTTTGATATACCTAATTTGGGGCTGCCTTCGAATCTCAGCAATGTATTTCGCTTCCCCTTTTTATTACAATTCTGTTAACCACTTGCCTTGAGTAACTCGACCACGTGTTCAGTTCGAATTTGAAGAGTTTTTTTAGATATTATTATTGTTCGACTTTCATCATGCCCCAAGCATTGTTTCTGACATTATTTCCCTTGGTATTGTCATCATTGGATCGGTCGAGTCATTCACTTGAGCAACTCGGCTATTAATGTTTTAAAGTGTGTGTGTTGTGTGTGTATATATTTATATATATATAATCTCGTAGTTGTCCACATACAATATACATTAACGATGTAGATTTTCAATTGATTGTCAAGTGCTATCATTTTACTCAATAAAAATCTAATGAATTGAAGTTAACTTAGAATAATCAACTTTTTTCTTGGTAAGTACTAATCAACTTTTGATTATGAAAAGTAGAAAATGAATGATATGGATCCAAGCACCTAGTATTTTATCTATGTAAAACAATTATTATGCTCTTAGAACTACAAATCTATCACTATATAGAATAGCTCAAAATGATAGTGTACAAAATTGGAACGATACAGAGAAGATTAGCATGGCCCTTGCGCAGGGATGACACGCACAAATCGAGAAATGGTCCAAATTTTTTTAATTATCCAAAAAAATAGTGTACAAAAAAATTAGAATTTTATATCATAACTCTTATGTAGTATAAATATATCATTCATAATCAGAATATGAATATCATATTTTCTTTAAAATAAAAACACTTTAGTTAATAAAGAATTTCATTCATCTCTTACCACTTACAAATGTTGTTTGGAAACAAGCATCAAAGAAAAATTGAATGGGCTTTACTCTTCTTCTTTTTTGTCAAATATGAGTGGGCTCCAAGGGGTGTGACTCCATTGGATATTCAAATATTAGATAGATTATTTATCTGAACACAGAATTAGAAACTTTAAACTATTAATAATATAAAATTCATATATTGAAAAACAAATGGAGGATATTGATCAATTGAATACCCTCACTTGCATGTGGAGCCTCCATGCATAAAATCACTCATAAAATGATATGCACGAATAAGATTTATTCAGGATATGACCCTCATCATACCAATTTTGAATTTAATGCAAGTGGTGGCGCAGCTCAGTAGCCATAGCTATTGCTTTGCCCTGCATGCTTCAAAGTTTGAACCTTGAAGTTTTCACTACTCAAAAATTTTTTTTTTTAATCTGATTTATTTATGGGCCCATAATCTATACTAATAAATAAATAAATAGAGAATCCTCTTTTGATGTGACTGAAGTTGTGTGAATTTTTAAATACCAAAAATACCCTTATTTAGCTTCAAAACCTCTTATTTGGTTTTTATCCATTAAACTTTTCTTCAATTACTTAATTTAGAAATTATAATTTGTCACAATTATAAAATTTTATGATATTATTATTTATTTTTTTAATTTACTTTAATTCTTAAATATGCATCTGCACATATGCATTTTTGAAAACAAATAAGTCTATACGAAACCAGAACTAAAAAAGGCGTATACATAAACGCAAACGTAAAAACAGAGGTCATGGGATGAGGGAGTTTTATTGACTGGAATATCTGCACGTTTTTCATTAGAAACTCTAATTTGCATTGATTGGGAATAAAAAAAAAGCGTTGGGTGGGCAGGAAAGCAAACGCAAATTCATAGGCAGACGCAAGCGCCGACCTAAACGCCAACGCAAACGTGCAGTTCGGGTAGAAACGGCATTTTGCATTGCTTCTAAACAAAGTTGCCTCGACACCAAAGAAAGCGTCGGACGAAATAAAAGGGAAAAGAAAAACAAAAAACCAAAACATAAAAGAAAAAAGAAAAAACAAAACATAAAAGAAACCTAGAGTCAGCTTTTGTTTGTTTGTTCTTGAATATCATCCCCCTCTGGCCTCATAATCCGACGGGTTGTGTCTCAGTTTGCGATCAAATTAAGGAGCTCGTTTTCGGCATCGAGGATGGGGGAGGGGGAGCAGCCCAAACAGATTTCCAATAGGACTTCCCCACCTTCCACTCAGACTCAGCTGGAGCTGGTCGACTCTGATTTCGCTCTTGCGCTGGCCTTGCAGGAACAGGTTTTTCAATTCTATTACATTTACTCTCTCTCTCTCTCTCTCTCTCTCAATTGATGAAACCGGGGTTGCCGAACACCAATTTAGGAGAGGGATTTCTCGATGCTCCCCACTGCCGAAAGTGACGACGATGAGGATCCATGTGATGGTAATGAAGAAGAAGAAGAAGAAGAAGAAGAAGAAGACAGCAATTATGATGAACTCTATCAGAGTCAAGAGATGGAAGGTAAATTTTCATGCAATTTAAGTTACGGTTCAGTTCTGCACTTCTGCTAGTTAGGTACACACATATATAATACATATATATTAAAAAAAGAAAATTTCAGTCGAAGGTTAAAATAAAAATAAATTTTAACAGTAAAGTTCATCAATAAAAATTTTTACGCATAAGATTCAATTATGTGATTTTTTCCAAAGATACCCTCTAAACAAATAAATTTATTTATTTTACATACTAAATAAATAAATTTATCTGTTTGATATTCATATGTTTAATATGCAAACAGATAAATTTATCTGTTTGCATATCAATACAAATAATACAAATAGATAAATTTATCTGTCAATTTATTTGTTTACTTATTTATGTCTAACAGATAAATTTATCTATTTGGATATCAACACAGATTATTTGCAAATCAACACAGATAATGCAAACATATAAATTTATTTGTCTACATATTTATATGTAACAGATAAATTTATCTATTTGCTTATCAACACAGATAATACAAACAGATAAATGTATCTGTATTATTTATATATGTTTTGAAAAGACACAGATAAATTTATCTGTATTCTTTATACATGTTTTAAATAAGATAAATAAATTTATGTGTTCTTTACACGTACTTTTAATAAAAAATAGATAAATTTATCTGTATTCTTTATACATATTTTAAAAAGGTACAGATAAATTTATCTGTTGTAAAGTATTTTTATCCCAAATGAACCTTCAGTATTAAAATTTTTATGAGGATAGATCTCATTAAAAAATATTATACTAGATAAAAAATAGTAAACGACGTATGAATTGAACTGTTCATTAATTTTTCGTTAAAAAAAATAATAAACATGAATAAAGAAGATGATGACCTGCACTTGAATTTGTATTCCAGTTGAATCAAGATTTTCGGAGGGAGAACACAGCAATGGCGATCAGGTTTTGCTTTTTATTTTTCTTGACTTTTTAAGCAGTAAAAGCACCCTTAAGAAATAGAGAAAACAACTGGTTGGATACTTTCATAATTTAAACACTAATTTTTGAATGCTAATGAAAGCAAAAAGCATATACATATTAAAAAAAAATTACGCAAAAATTTACGTAGTTTAGCACAATTTTCTTACGTTTACGGGTGCGAGAGGTAATCTATTATAACCGTAAAGTGTACAATTTTGAGATAAAAAATATTCTAAAACTCGATACCCACAACCCAAGCCTTAAAACAATTCTCGTTTTTTCGCTCAAGAATTACTTCTGTGCTTTCGGTATTTTTTTATATATTCCTATATCTCTATCACCCTTTTAATCAACTCTCTACAATTTTACTAAAATAATAAAACTTATATTTATAAGCAAAAGCACTAAAGCCCTAGCTGCCATATAATTATGGAATTTTAAAATTTTTGTTTTCGTATAATTATGAAACTCTAATTATATGACTCTGCAGAATATAAGACCCACCCAACATTTAAAATGTCAAAATCGTATAATCGAAATTAATTAAAAGATATTATTGTCTCAAGACTATATTTACAAATGACACCCAATACTGAGTATTGATTGACAAAATAATATACGACACTTGTCTTTTTTTTATGTAAGCTAATCAAACAAGAGAACTCATCTAAACAAGAAGAGAAAACACAAGCTTTCAAGTGGTGGCGCAGCTCAGTGGCCAGATCTGCTGCTTTGCCCCGCTTGGCTTAGAGTTCGAACTCTGGAATTTTCATCCATTCTTCCCCATTTAACTACCCAAAAAAAAAAACAAAAAACATTAACTTTCTCTTATTTTTTCTTTTCTCTCGTAATTTTCCATGTCTGTCCTCCTCCTTAATCAACTGTTATTTTATTGGGCAATGCCCAAATCAACATAAAAGTCACTCGTGATGCAGGAAATGGAGGAAGATGACATTGATCCAGACGAATTATCTTATGAGGTGACCAGCAGAGCATGCAAGAGTCCATTTTTTTTTTAATTTTTAAATTCAAAAAAAAAAGAAGAAAATGTTTTAATTTGGACTATAGGAACTCATGAAAATGGGAAATGAATTGTACATAGCAGGAATTGTTAACTCTGGGAGAGATTGTTGGAGAAGAGAGCAGAGGACTATCCGCAGAAGAAATCTCTTCATGCTTGGGTCGATACACGCGACCATCTGTTGATAGCAAAACCATCATTGATCGGTGAGTCATCAGAAAAATCTTTTGGTCCAAGAATAAGTAATATAAAACGTGATACATCTAAAAATTATAATAATTTTTGAAAAACTTCATAATATTAATAAATTAACAGGTTATTTTTTTCACTCTATTCTCCTTAAACTAAAAGATAATATGCATCTCTTAAAAGTGTCTAATTTTAAAAAGTTGACTTAGCCCCAGTTTAACATCTCTTAAAAGTTAATTTTTATTTTCAAAAAATTCAGTTTTTAATCTGTAGTGTTTAGCATTTATAAAAAGTCACTAACTTTTTCTTTTATTTTTTTTTTCAAGAAAAAAAACCTATACACCTCCCAAGCACTTTAATATTTTTAGAATTAAAAAATTATAATACTCTCAATTAAAAAAGTTAACTCTTTTTACAAAAATTTTAAAAAAAATCATGTCATATCTCAAATATTACAACTTAAAAGCAAAAAATAAGAGTACATTATCTCAAACAATTAAACTTTGTTTCCTTTTTTATTTTTTTCATTTTAAAAAGGAAGCTAAATCTCTATAAAGCCAAATATTTTAAACATCTCAAACAGGGCCTTACAAACCAATAAGTAATTTAAAAGATTTCATAAAAAAAATGTTTTATCAAATGAGATTTTATTCTCCAAAAACTCACTTTCAAATTTTATAGAATTTATATATCTAATATGAATCTTTGTTAATAGATGAACTTGAAAAATTAAAGTTCATTATATTCTAAAATTTAAAATTCAAAATAAAAGGTATTTATTTGGGCAAATAGAGTTTCGTTATTACTCCACTTTAAGACTATATGTGCTGCCTTGTTATTATAATTTCAGTACAATTATTCATGTTTCGGTAACTATTGCAGTGTCCATATTGTAAAGTTAATAATATCTTGTTTGGTATGGGTGAAACTAACTTGGTAATGGATGTCTTCAGTTTTTCTTTTCTCCAAATCTTCTTCACATTTTATCTATTTTCCTCTCCCACTCTTTCAAAAGTCTAACTCTAAACAGTGCATTTGATTTGATTTCTTCTCTTGATTCAATAATTTTTCTTGTAATAAATTAAAAATTGCGCATGCATACATGACATATGCCATGAATGCTAATATGTATATTTATACTAGCATTGACCCGTGCATTGTACGGACAGTTATAACAAAATAATATAAAAAAAATAAAAATTACTAATAAATATATAAATGCAATAAATTTAGAAAGAAATTTGTATATAAATATAAAATATATCATATTTAAAGACATATTTTGAAAATTAAGCCAAATACTTTAGAAACTTTTTAAAATAATGAAGTTTTCATAGCTTCTTCTTTTTTTTTTTTACAGTTGTTTTCAAGGTAATAAAATATGGAATTTAGTAATAGTTTTATCTTATTTAAAATAATAAAATAAAAAATATTGATTGTCGAGCATGCTTTTATAATTTAGGAGTTATTCAATGAAAAATAAGTTTACAGTAAAAATACACAATTATACTGTTTAATTCATACAATGCATAACATAAATATAATCTGAAATCCCATAAAAACTTGTTTTTTAGGAAAAAATCCACATCAATTATCGAATTGAAAAAGAACCTTTTTCTAAATTAATCTAAATGACTTTAACTTTTATTTTTTTTGTAATTTTTGTTAAGAAGGATATTATAAGAGTAAGGGAGAGATATGTATAACGTGTACAGATATGTTTCAAATATTGAATTTTTAAATTTTTAATTTTTTTAAAATTTTTTATTATAACATAAAAGTGATATTTTATTCAAGAGATTTTAGAAATTTCAAAGTATTAATCAATTTTTTGTATTTCTTTTTGGCTTTTAAACAAAAAAAAATACACGGCGCGAAATTTTTTGGAAATTTTAATTACATATAATTTAAAAATATAAGAATTTTTAGATGAAAAGATACAAAATTAAAATAAAATATCAACTATATCTTTTTCCATTTCTTAGCCACATATAATTAGAATGACATAAAATTTTAGTCTTATATAATTTGGAAATTTTAAAAAAATTAAATGAAAAACTCAAATAAAAATAGAATCTTAATAATTCATGTGTACTGATTAATTAATCAAAACTAATAACCACAATGATTAATAAAAATAGATAAAAGAGAATATCAAGGGAAGCTATTCATAGGTAAGCGTAGAGTGGATTGAGTTTATAGGTAGTATTGTGATAAAATTAAAATAAAATAAATGCTTAGTAATTTTTATATAAAAAAGATAATTTTATTGCATCCAACCATCACTTAATTGCATATTCCTTAATCTAACATAACCACATGGTCAAAAACAAAATTAAAAATAAAAAAAAAATCATCATAAAAAAGGAAAACTTTTCATAGACAAAATTTGTAAAAGGAAGTAAAACAGATAGGATTAAATAAAATTCCTGAAAGTGATTTCAAAACAACAAATAAAAGTCAAATAAAAAGAAAATCTAAAACTATATCAATAGAAAAAAGTTTAACTGATTTCAATATATCTCATAGAAAACTAAGAAGACAAATTATGAAAGAAAAATAAAATAAATTTAGTCTACCAAATTCAAAGCATTAAGAAGCAAACATAGAAAAACAAAATGCAAATAAAAAATAGGGTAAATGACATTTACCGAAAATACAAGGATCTCTCGTGAGATCTCCGAAATGACACTAGCTTTTCTTTTGCTTTACTTTTGTATTTACATGCCCTATTTTGTCAAATAACTGTTAAAAAATTTGATAGAATTTACTAACATCAATAATTATTTCATATTTATTTTCAAATTTACCCTTACTTATACTATTATATTCCATTCTTACCCTTATCAAATAATAAAAATTCTATTATTATTTTGTACCATCGCCACCAACTCTCGCCTACTTGCAATCTACCACCACCAGGCTCCACCCCACCACCACCGACCTCCGTCACTACCACCGACCTCCCTTCCCACTGTCTTGCACCACCATCTCCGCCCTAAAATGTAAGAACCACTCTCCAATTTTAAAACCTTCTCTAATCTATTTATTGTTTCCCATACTTTCTTCTTTCCCTAAAATCATAATTCAACAATTAACTTTACTAAAAACAAGGACTTTGATAAATTCAATAATCAAATTTGAAAAAGGAAAAAATAAAATAAAAAATTCATTAACTAGGTATATATTTGTTAACTTCTTTTACTCACCCAGAATTGGTTGTCGTTATTTATTTATTTTTTTTGGGTATAAGCATAGAAGATTTTAAAAATGTGGTTAAAGTACTTATTATGTATCTTATTTACGTAAAATAAAAATGTAATACATTAGTAGTCGCATGACCGTATATATAGATTATATTCTAATCACATCATACCACCAGAAATGCCTTTGCATAAAAGGAAATAAATATTTAGGAATCATTGGCCTATGTAGTTTTAACAACCCTTTCTCAATTGATTTTTTTTTTTTTCTAATTTGACTAGACATTTTTTTCATCCCTCACCTTTTATTGAGAAAAGTAAGTTTTCATTTTATTTTATTTTCTTAGCACGTACTGCATATTGCGTGTATATGGCCTCAAGAAGTATATTATAAATATGGATGTGCATTTAAGATTTGTAATGAAAATATAATATGGATGCTGAAATGAAATAAATACTTAGGTGCGTAATATGTCAAGTGGAGTATGAGGATGCAGATACGGTGGTGGCCCTTCCTTGCGAACACCCATATCATTCCGAATGTATAAGCAATTGGCTCCAAATCAAAAAGGTAATACTAAAAACCACTTAACTTAATTTATCACCAATTTTGCAATTTTTTTTTTTTTGTTTTTTGAATTGTTTCCTAAGTTTTGTCGCTTTTTTTCCTTTTTTGCCTTTGCTTGCAGATTTGCCCAGTGTGTGGCACTGAGGTTTCATCCTCCAATGTTGCTGGAACTGTTTAGCTCTCTGTTTTCTTCTTATTCCTTTTATGGACCTCGTTGCTAAATGCCCCCAATATTCATCATTTTCAAGATAGCTTGTAAATAAAATTATAGACAAAAGCCAAAAAAACAAAAGAGTTAATTTGGCACTAAATTAGTTATGGTACAATTTGACCAATATTCTGTGCCAGTATTGTTGATATGAGTTGATTGTTTTCCACTTTTCTTGTATACACAGATCTACATTATTGTATAGGGAAAAAATGGTAAGAAAACCGAAATTTTATAGAGTTAATTAATTACTAGTCAAATTTGAAATATTTATGTAGGCATTGGCTTTATTACTCAGATTTTTAAACATAAAATCCTATGTTTAAATCTAAATATTGATTATGACAGCTTTGCTCTTAATTATAGATACAATCTTATTTATTACAATATTTGCTTGTAAAATTTAAAATTTTATAACTTTTAATAATTCATTTTAATTAAATTAATATTTTAAAAACTTACTCATCGAAACCTATCAAATAAGATCCATATAGAATATAAAATTATGTAAAAATAATAAAATATAAAAATTTATTAAATTTCTTATATTTTAAAAACAAAGAAATTTCTTTGTTTAAAATAAATAAGAGATTTCTATCTTTTTCTTTATTTTTTTCAATTTTAAAATTGATTTCTCATTTTCAAAATTGAAAATTTTCACAATTTAAATTTTCTCAGTTTTAAAATTATATTTTTCAATAGTTACAGTTATTTTTATTTATAAAATATCAACAATTATTTCTATTTGTTTGAAGAATAACTAAGCTTAGTTAAAAGCTAAATAATTGTAGAATTCTTTAGAAAAGAGAATAAATAAATGAATATGCATGTGAGAGGCAAAATTAATGAACTAATCAGAAAACACAAAATAGAGAGAGATAGAGAGTAATGGTTGGGTAAATGCGAAGGCTAGCTAATATCGGAGTATTTGACAGTATGAACATATAAGATCAGGAATTAATGAATCATCAATAAGAGCACGATCATTCCTTCTATTTATAACCCTTTAATGGTGCTATTAGAATCAAGACGGGACTCTTAAAAGATATCATTACATCATAAAATCTTATTCGACCATCTTGGATCGGTGTTCTACTCCTAATTGGCTAAGTTAGTTTATGGTTGACTAATAGGTGCCCGACCCACTCGGGTTGAGTGACTCCGGATCACCCTAGTGACTCGAATAGGTGGACCTAGGGTTTTCCAATGTTGACAATTCTTTTTTCTTAGGCCCTAATCCACATGTCTCCTAACGTTTCGTGTATTAAATTTAGTGTACTACCATTACTTGTATTCATTGTTTTTAGGATATTTTGTTGATTCTTTGTGGAAGCCTTAATCATATAGTCTGTGTTATACCTCATGGTTTGTTCCATGACTTCACAATCTCATAGTCTGTGCTATCTTAGTGTAGTCTGTGCAATACATATGTAGTTTGTGTTACAGCCATGTCTGTGCCATGCCTGGTCGGCTAGAAGTTAAGATGGGTAACCCGACCCAAGTAACTTGGGTTAATTGGGTTACTTAAGATGTTTAAATTCTCAAAATATTTTAGCATATGCTAGCCCTCTTGATCCAGGAGTCTATTACTCGGTGACTCATCTGGGTTGTTCCTTTTTTTTGGGGTAATTAACTGTAGTATAAAAAAAATATATATGAATCCAAGGGGCATACCCCAGGTAGTTACAACACTAACCAAACAAAACAAGAAAACTAAGCAACATAAACCACAAAACCCCCGCATGGGAGCAGGGGAGAAATGCTAACCAAGCAAAACCACATACAACCCTCATTGATAGAACTACCAACTTGAATGACCAAGAGACGGTTTCTACTTACTCCCGTCTTCTGATGAGAAGGAGAAGGAGAAGCTTCATACTCACCATTTGAAAGGGCTTGGGACCGTTGTTTCTTTTTCTTTTTCTTTTTCTTACGCACAAGCACGCTAAAGGAATTTGAAGAAAGAGTTACAGTTGCCGCTTTCTCCCTATCATTCATAGAAGCTGCATTATTACTAGGCATCTCACAATCACCCACATCCACATGTGAAGAAACATGCTCCTCTAGCTCCCTATTACCCGCATCTGCGGGTAATTTTAACTTCACTCCATCAACTACTTCCGAAGGCACAACAACCACCTTGCAA
>JAUMHN010050020.1:0-27830 GCA_032360265.1 Heliamphora ciliata
GACTGAACCAAAAAATTTGGGTTCGATCGACTGAACCTGGGGGTTCGGTCGACTGAACAGAAGGTTTTTGGCGTTTTCTATAAATATCAAGTGTGGAGATATTTTGGGATATTTTTGATTTTCCAGATCTGGTTTCTCTCTCCCGTTTCTCTGCCTTCCCTCTAGATTTTGAGGGCTCGGGGCTTGATTTTTAGCGATGTGACTGTGGATCCTCGATGTTGGTGTCGGGGGCTTCGTATATATCCGGATAGATTTCTATTTTGTCGAGGTTCAATTTTTTAGGCTTCGAATTTTGACTCGTCGAGATAGGATTTCAGATTCTACTGCTGTATTAGGGTGTTTTATGTAATTGTATGCTTTTTTACCGGGTAGAAAATGCATGAAATGTCATATTTATGTTTAAACCAAGATTTTTCGGGTAAAAAGCATGTTTTATCTTTTCTTGGCTTATTACATCGTATGACACGTGATTTTATGATTTTCAAAGGGTGTTCTTGAAAATAGTGAAAAATGATGGTTTGGATTGAAATCTTAACATTTTATGTTTTGGAGGTTTGGAGCTCGCCTTTGGGGTTGAGTTTCAGGTTTTGAAATGTTTTGTTAAAAATAGAGAAAAATGTTTTGAAATTTTTTTGTTGATCTCCATGTTGATGGATGGATCTATATACATGTATAATGTATATTTGTGAAATATTTTGTAGTTGACGCTACAGTTTGGTTTTTAGAAGATTATCTAGATGTACTGGGATGACGTGTATTTGGCACGAGTTACCCTCGGTGTAAGTCCGAAAATGTGCGCAACGTAGGTACTCAGGTTCTTCAGGTTAGTCCATGAAAATTGAGACAGTTGGGTGCTTAGTTCCTTCGGGTTGTCGCCCGTAAATTAAGTGATTCATTATGGTGCTCCGTATAGAAGTTGTCATTACCTAGCAAGTCTTGAATGGCTTCGGCCTTGGGTAATGGACATGAGTCTATAGTTGTTACTCTGCCGCCTTGTAACAGTGTCGGTACATAGGATCTTATTCTTCTTTTTTTTCTACAATGGTATATTCCGTGAGGGAACAAGGTTTTGGTTATTGTTTTTCCTTAACTGTGGAAAATATCTTTTATCTTTCCTCGGTGTGTGATTCGAGTGAGAAAATGACGTTTTGCTTATTATTTTCCTTCAACTGTAAAATGAGATTTTGTGTTGTTTAAATGCTTAGTTGTGAAGGAAAAACCATTTTGGGAGTCTGATGGGAAAACTTGGAATTTTATGATGTAAAATCTTTTGGCTCTGTGGCTGAGTTAGCTCCCACTATATGATATGCATGGTTTTGAGGACAAAAATGTGGGATTTTATGAAATAAAACCGTTTGGAAGCTCGTGTTAGCTTGATGGAAAATTGCTATTTTTCAGGATGAAAAACCTTTTTTGGTTATGATTGCATAACTTGCTATACAGCTTTATCGTCTGCTTCTATTGGGCTTCGACTCACGGTGTGAAATTTTACTGTAAAACCTTTTTCCGGTAAGCGTGGTCCTGTAGGTTGACCTGGTGGTGTCCGGAGGTGGCTGATGACAGGACGTCTATTTTGTCTTGATAGGTAGCTTATACCTGTTGTATATGTTTCATGTTTATTTGTAACATGTTGTAAATCGTATACTATGATTATAGATGCATACATGTTTTAATATTTTCGAGAGAACCTTGGGTTGGTTGTTGTTTTCCGTAGTTTCATACTACATTTTTCGTTGTTGGTATCAATGGTTTACAAATGGTTTTTGGTTCACATAAACTTTTGTGCTTCAAGGTAGATTTTGAAACGACCTAAGCCTCTTTTAAAATGAAAAGATTTTTTTTTTATTCAAAATAAGTATTTTGTTTTTAAAGGCTTAGCTTGTGAGGCTGTAACCATAATCTTTAGGCTACTCTTTTAAATCAATAAACCCTCGGTAGTATGTTTTTACAAAGATTTTGGCCTTGTTTGGTCTTATGGTTTTCAATCCATTTTGTTTGGGTAGTTTGGTGGTTGTTCAGTGGATTTTTGCGTGACCCAGAGTTTGGGACGTTACAACTTGGTATCAGAGCTCTGGATTCGAATACCTATGAGCTATGGGATGAGGGTGCATTACCTTGTAAGGATGTGTGTGTGCTTAGTTGCTTGCGCTTGGAATATGAGCATGTTGATGTCGTGTATATGTGAGCATGGAGGTTGGACCTTTGGATTGATTAGTCTTTCCTTCGAGCGTTTGGACTAACAAACTTGGGAGCCAAGTTAGAACCGCGTTTCATGGACGTGATTTCTAGCTGGGAATCTAAGTAGGTTATCCAAAGTGACGCGTCATTCTTGTTGGTTCTCCTCAGTATCGGTGTTGTGTCTGCATGATCGTCGTGACTATGTGCTAGCATGATTATGTGGTATGTGGAAGAAGTAACATGATAGATCGACCTTAGGTTGTCGTGTTTCATGCTTTCTTCATATACTACCTGTATACCCTTAGAGGCGATGAGACTGTGGTTTGGGTCTTGGTTATGCGACTCGGTTGCTATCAGTTGTAGAAGCAAGGTTATGGGTTGAGCGTCGATCGATTGGTATGTTGTGCAACTCATCAGTGAGTTAGGTTTCGTGTGAGGTTGGCTTTAGTTGGTATCTGTTAGGTGTCAAGACGAGCAGCATTTATTCAGGAGCAGATGAAGCCTAGTTAGTAGCTTAAGTATAGTAGTTAGCTCCCTTGAGAGTAGGCTAGTGGCTGTCGAAGTTGTGTTATGGTTGACCTTGTGAGTCGAGGTGATGGGGTATCGGAGACGCTAGGAAATCAATCGATGTGATTGGATTAGGGATAGTGGCATCCCTTCGGCGTCTTGGTATACGTGGTTCTGGCCGTGTGATGGATTAGATACGTCGTGAGCCATGCTATATCTTGAGCTGTGTACTTGGGACGGGGTATAGACGGGAACATAGTGGATGGGAGCATAGAGATCCTTAGTCGATCGCGTATATTGAAATAGCAAAATGTGTGGTTCTGGAGATATTTCTTGGTAGTCAGGATATCGATGGTGGTCAGCAGGATGTTGTTGATAGTCTGAGTAGTCTGATGACCTTAGACGTTGTGTACCTTTTGAGGTTTGAAAATTGGGTTCTAAGTGAGTGAGCTCAAGGATATGAGAATGAATATGAATTATAGTTATGCTGCAAAGAGCACGGGAATGTGTAAGGGCTCCTGCGATGAGTATCGGTTCTGTGAGATTCCCACGGGAATGCAGGTTAGTGGTTTGGTCGATATCCTAGTGATTGGGAGATCGTGTTTAGGAACCGTGTGGGAGTTATTAGTAACTCTAAATGAAAGGTCTCATAATTGGGTTCCCTTGGTTTGATGTTGTGCCTTGGACAGTGAGCTCGAGGCCATGATGTGATTGTGATTTGCCTAGAAGAAGTTAGGTAGGTGAGTAAGCGCAACCGTGTGAAGTAAGGTTTTGGGCGCAATAGTATGTGTTGTACCAGGTATGCGAATGGATGGTGTTCATGTGTGTGAATGAGGTCTGAGCATTGAGAGTTTAGTGTAGCAGATGATCTGAGTATCGTGATCGTGGTTTACAGCAGTTGTGTGACTGTAGTCGATGTGGCCTTGAGGTAGGACTTACAGAGTTCTTAGAGGCTATGTGTGGAGGAGTACTCCCAGTACGCTGAGGTTGGGTCATGGTTTCTTGTTGGCCTTTTTCTTTCCTTTGGATGGAAAGGGGGAGAGAGTTTTCTTGTGGACTATTGTCTTGACGACTGTCTGGTGCAAGTTGTTTCATCTTGGTTGGATGGAGATGCCAGGTTCTTGATGGGTTCAGATTTGGTCATGTTCTGAGATTGTGGAATCTCAGTGGAATTGTACCCATGTTATGACTCGTGTTGTGACTCGGGAACTTGCATCGCTGTGATTGGGTGATGGTTGGACTATTCCTTCGTGGTTTCAACAGATGATTGAACCATTTGGATTGTGATCCATGTGAGCTTCGGTTGGTAGACAGGAGTGGTTGTGATGATTCTTGTCGACAAGGGAGTTGGTGTTAAGACGTAAAGTTCTTTTGTAGTGACCAGTTGAGGATCGTTGACCATTGTGTGCGTATGGTTGTGTTTCTAGCTCTTGGCGGAGTGGGGGTTTGTCGAAATAGTGCGGCTGTGATATATGTATGGTGGGTTTTTGGTAGACTTTTGTGAGTTTGGCTTGGGTCCTGTTTGGGACTTGGAACTAGTCAGAGTTCTTGGAGTCAAGAAGTGGTTGTCAACTGTGGTAAGTGTAGTGATTCGGCATAACTATTGTTTGTATGGATGGTAGTTTTGAGAGTATGATGTTGGAGAAGCCTTGGTTGGCGTGGCCTGTTCGGACCGACGTGATTGTTTGGTTGGGAACGGAAGGGTCACGATGAGGTCTGGATGTGAGAAAATTGCTAAGTGTAAGATGCAAGTCTTGGTTGGTATCTTGGGCCCTAATAGTTTGCCATTGTGGAGCCAAAGGTTTGCTGTATGTGTTAGGTGTATGTGGTTTGATGTTAGATGACAGTCTTTTGTTGCTTTATTTGATGACGGCGACCATGTTCAACATGAGATTGGTCTGCAGTTTTGGTATCAGTGATCTGATGGTAAGACGTTGAGATGTGCAGTGACGTGCTGTTTCACGGACGGACAATATGGTTGGGTTTGTCTAGGTTTTAGATACCTATGAAATCTCCTATATGTGGGACATGTTCGGCCAAGTGACTCATTGGGATCAGGCGACTGCGTGAGTTTTGAAACTGGATTGGTTTTCGGTTGTGTGAAACCTTGTCTGGGACATTGGTGTGCCACCTGATGTTTCTTCTGGGTGAGAATTGTGGTTTGTGATGGAAGTCTGAGTAGAGGATGAAGGTTTGAGAGTTTAAGAGTTTGCTGAGATCTATTTTTTGGTGTTCTAGGTGAGTTAAGTGAACTTCTCTCTGGTGAGCTTCTCTCTAGAATTGGGTGTTGTGTTATTGCTCGTGGATCGGTGTCATGACAGCTTCAGTAATGGAGATACTGGCATTGGTAGGGTGATGATGTGGTATCAAAGTCAGTGGTCATCTGGTGATCGTTAGGACTTGAGTAAGGTTTGTGTGCAGTGTGTGTGACTTCGCGTGACCGATGTCAGGGCTTGACGTCGTGTGTTCGGACTTGTGGAGATGGTCCTTGGAGAGCATGGTGAGATGTGATTGAGCCAGTATGTGGCAATGAAGACGAGAGTGATAGTCTCTGTGTTCGAGCATAGAGCATGTTTGCGATCGAGTACTGTGGTGAATTCGTCTCTTGCTTTGCGTCTATCGTCGGAGTAGTTTGAGTTCGGCGGGAGTTGTGTTTCGAGGTTTGGTAGCGTGAGCAAGATCTTGATCCTCCGTTTTATAGCTGTCTCTTGGATGATGGTAGTGTCAATGGAGCTTGTTATGGGATCAGTCTATATGGAGGTTGATTCTTCACGTCGTGTTTGCCTTGTGTGACGACGGTTGTGCATTAGTTTTGTGATTATGATTTTTGAGGTTTCAGTTGCAGATGCATGTTTGCTATTGTACAGTGCTGCTGGGATTGCATCTGCGATTGTTGATGGTTACGGGTTGGTGTTTGGGTTGAGTTTCGGTGTTGAATTTTGGAGACGAAATTCCTTTAAGATGGGGAGAGTTATGAGACCCTAATCTCTTTCTTTTTAGGAATAAGTTAAGTATTGACGGAGTTTGAGTTAACCGTTGACCTTGGTGTGATGGGTTTTGTTTCTTCATAGTAGAACAACAAGTGTATAAGAGTTTTATGCTTTTTTGGGTTTGGCAGAGGCGTGTTTGTTGACTTGGTTTAAGGCTTAAAAACCTGTTTCAGCGTCGAGAAACACACTGCCAGCAGTTCGGTTGACTGAACAGAAGGTTTTTGGCATTTTTTATAAATATCAGGCGTGGATGTATTTTGGGACATTTTTGATTTTCCCGATCTGGTTTTTCTCTCCCGTTTGTCTGCCTTCTCTCTATGTTTTGAGGGCTCGGGGTTTAATTTTCAACGATGTGACTGTGGATCCTCGATGTTGGTGCTAAGGGCTTCGTATATATCCGGACAGATTTCTGTTTCGTCGAGGTTTGATTTTTGACGCTTCGAGTTTTGAATCACCGAGGTAGGATTTCAGATTCTACTGCTGTATTAGGGTGTTATATGTTAAGTGTATGCCTTTACACCGGGTAGAAAATGCATGAAATGTCATATTTATGTTTAAACCTTAGTTTTTCAGGTAAAAAGCATGTTTTTCGTTTTTAGTTTTTTGTTTTTCTTGGCTTATTACATCGTATGACATGTGGTTTTATGATTTTCAACGGGTATTCTTGAAAACGGTGGAAAATGATGGTTTTGATTGAAATCTCAACATTTTATGTTTTGGAGGTTTGGAGCTTGCCTTTGGAGTTGAGTCTTAGGTTTTGAAACGTTTTGTTTAAAATGGGAAAAAAATTTTAAAAATATTTTTTTGATCTCCATGTTGATGGATGAATCTATATACATGTATAATGTATATTTGTGAAATATTTTGTAGTTGACGCTACAGTTTGGTTTTTAGAAGATTATCTAGATGTACCGGCATGACGTGTATTTGGCACGAGTTACCCTCGGTGTAAGTCCGAAAACGTGCACAGCGTAGGTACTTAGGTCATTCGGGTTAGTCCTCGTAAATTGAGACAGTTGGGTGCTTAGTTCCCTCGAGTTGTCGCCCGTAAATTAAGTGATTCGTTATGGCGCTCCATATAGAACTTGTTATTACCTAGCAAGTCTTGAATGGCTTGGGCTGAAGGTAATGGACAGAAGTCTATAGTTGTTACCTCTGTCCCCTTGTGATATAGTCCGTATAAGGATCTTATTATTCTTCTTTTTCTACGATGGTACATTCCGTGAGGGAACAAGATTTTGGTTATTGTTTTTCTTTAACTATGGAAAATATATTTTATCGTTCCTCGGTGTGTGATTTGAGTGGAAAATTGATGTTTTGCTTACTATTTTCCTTCAACTGTAAAATGTGATTTTGCATTGTTTAAATGCTTGGTTGTGAAGAGAAAACTATTTTGGGAGTCTGATGGGAAAACTTGGGATTTTATGATGTAAAATCTTTTGGCTCTATGGTTGAGTTAGCTCCCATTATATGATATGCATGGTTTTGAAGACGAAAATGTAGGGTTTTATGAAATAAAACCGTTTTGAGGCTCGTGTTACCCTGATGGAAAATTACTGGTTTTCAGGATGAAAAACCTTTTTTGCTCCTGTGGTTGAGCTTGTATGCTTATGATTGCATAACTTGCATTACAGCTTTATCATCTGTTTCTATTGGGCTTCGGCACACGATGTGAAATTTTGATGTAAAACCTTTTTTAGGTAAGCGTGGTCCTGTAGGTTGACCCGGTGGTGCCTGGAGGTGGCTGATGACAGGACGTCTATTTTGTCTTGATAGGTAGCTTATACCTGTTGTATATGTTTCATGTTTATTTGTAACATGTTGTAAATCGTATACTATGATTATGGATGTATGCATATTTTAATGTTTTCGAGAGAACCTCGGGTTGGTTGTTGTTTTCCGTAATTTCATACTACATTTTTCGTTGTTGGGATCAACGGTTTACAAATGAGATTTTCAAATGGTTTTTTCTTCACATAAACTTTTGTGCTTCGAGGTAGATTTTGGAACGACCTAAGCCTTTTTTAAAACGAAAAGAATTTTTTTTTATTCAAAACAAGTATTTTGTTTTTAAAGACTTAGCTTGTGAGTCTGTAACCGTAGTCTTTAGGCTACTCTTTTAAATCAATAAACCCTCGATAGTACGTTTTTACAAATGTTTTGGCCTTGTTTGGTCTTCTGGTTTTAAATCCCTTTTGTTTGGGCGGTTTCGTGGTTGTTAAGTGACTTTTCGCGTGATCCGGAGTTTAAGGCGTGACATTTGCATTGCAAAAATCGAAAAACTTAAGATAATTGCAAATCTTTTTCAAAATAAAAGTTGAATACTTCATTCCAGCATTGATTACAAAGTTTTGAAAATGGGGCGGGCGCGTAAGTCCTAAACTCTAAAAAAGGTAAAAGAAGAAAGTTATGAAATCTAAAAAGTGAAGTAAGTCTCTCAAATTTTCCTCCTCTTCGCTTCCTATTTTCGTTCCTCTTTGTTACGTTTCTCTCTATCTTAGATCAACCATGCCTTGTACTCCTCGGGGAGCTCCGAGCACTGCAGATCTCGCATCTCCATTAGTGAACGAGATGGCCAAGCCTCATGATACCTCACTAAAAATGGGGCCTGAAGTGAAGATGAGTATAAACGACCTCGAACGCCATGAAATATGATCGGACTGCAACCAAACTACCTTATGATCCTGTGTAGATAATAGAAAGTGGACAGTAGCAAGCCAATCAATAGAAAATTGGGATGGTCTATAGTAGTCAAGGTCATAGCAGAGATTCGTCACCAAGAGCATTGCCATGTAACGTCTACTCTTGTCAAAGAGGAAAGATAGTGCCTTCAAGCCATCTCAGTGGTGCATATCTGATAGTAAGGGCTATAGATGAGGTCCGCGGCATTGTACCTATCTGGGGTTGGCTTCTGCATGAGGTTTACCTTCTCCATCAGCCAAATCTGCAAGAGAGGTTAAAGGTGAAAACCAAGAGAAATCAATAAGAGGGGAATAAAGTAAGAAGTAAAGTGAGACAAAAGTGAAAAAGGAGCTTTTAATCGAAGAAGCGAGAAAGAGCAAAGGAGCATGTGATTACTCAGTTTTGCAAGCATGGCCAATGGCGATTAACGAGATAGGCAGGGAGATGATGATAAGCCCTTGAAGCCGGAACCTGAATTGGATGAAGGGATAGAAGGGGGCGTTATGATGAACCCTTAAGGCTTGAACCTAAACTAGATGAAGGGATAGAAGGGGGGCATGATGATGAACCCTTAAAGCTCGAATAGGAACTGGATGAAGGGATAGATGGGGGCGTGGTGATGAACCCTTCGAGCCCAAGCCTGAACTAGATGAAGGGATAGAAGGTGGATATGATGATGAGCCCTTGGGGTATGAATCTGAACAAGATGAAGGGGTAGAAGGGAGCTAGATGGAAGACCAAAAGAGTGGCCTCGGACGACACCAAAGTACATGAGAGTGCAACGATCATGGTTATTCATCGGTATAAATGTACTTGTGATGGTTGAGTTGAGATGAAACTGACCCCCTTGAGGGTACAGCAAGAGGGCCCCTAACAAAGGCCCAAGAGAGGGTGAATTCATTGTTATAGACTCGTGAAAGAGGCAAGTGAGAGGTGATCAGTCTGTAGGAAGTGATGCAATTCTTCTGGGTATTGACTTGTGATGCTATGCATGGTTCGTACCCTGTGATTTTTAATGTTGGTCTAAGGATTGGGCAGTGGATGAATTGGCCATCGAAGATTCATAGAAGAAGAAAGTGGGAAGTGATTAATCTGCCAAGGGACAGTGCGCGGGCATCTTGAAAGGTTGGAAACATTAAATGCAGGTTAATAAGGAAAGGAAGAAGTATACCTAAAGAAGGTAAAGGGCTGGCAGCAAAGGTAGTAGTCGCGCCTCGATGAATAGCGTCCAATCCAATTAGGGTCTCGACAAGTACCATTAGGACAAAGTCCTTCCCCAACCACATCTGACCTGCAATGTCCACTAGTGAGCAGCTGACACGTCCTGCAGAAGAAACCAAGAGGTAACGGGTAAGAAGGCAGAAGCACAAGGCATAACGACGCCATAATTGAAAACCAAGGTCACTGAGGTCGCCGGTAGGACGAAACCTCTCAATAATCCAGGGAATGTGGAAGCAGTCATTAGATGTGAAGAGAAAAGCCTCCATTTTCGATAAGCCACAGAGTTGTATTATCTACTGCCAATTAGAAAGGAAGAAGGTCGACACGACTATAAATCTTCTCAGGGTGAGGTCCAGAATAGCAGCAAACTCCTCTAGGGTAGGGCATAGTTCTTCATGACAAAAGTGAAAGATGTGGGATTGTGGATCCCAGAAATGCACAGTAGCTCCCAACAGTGGTTCGTTGATCTTAACAACTATTAGTGAGAATAGAGAGTTAATACCGAATGAGGTGAAGTTAAAATGCTCAATGTGTGAAAACTCTTCTATCCATGAAGAGAGAGAACTATGAAAGAAAGCCATTGAGGTGAAAGTGTTAGAAAATGGGGATTCTAGTTCATACTTATAGGGCATAAAGAGACTGAGCAACAGAAGGCTCGAAAAGGACCAAAGATGCTTGCGACCGCCACCTTAGAGTGCACGATTGCAACATCCAGTACATGGCAGCAACCTTTTACACCATGCGACGGTGTCCTTACTCTTGACATTCCTTGCAACCGCAAGGTCCTATCCTTGCGACTGCAACCTCCTAAGGTTATCGATGTACCTCTTTTGCATCCTTTTAGTGTCCCTTATATTTAGTGAATTCTATTACCTTCATACAAGATATTCATGTTTATTACACATAAGACGTTCATTTGCATAAGTTTAAACTATAATTTGTAGCAGACAGCTAAGACAGTTCAAGATCTGAGGAAATAAAGCACAATCATATAAGCAAAAGAAAATAAAAGACTCGAAGGTCAAATGAATATGAAGGTGTAATAGGGCACCGTGGCCCATCATCAAATGAAACCCTAGGGCACACAGGTCAAAAAAACCAAATGTATTATAGTGGACCAGAATGTATCAAAGTGTATGTGAAATAAATAAGTAGGAAAAAGGGGGAGAGATCTCTCTCTAATGCCTCTAACAGACTCGACGAAAAGAGGGACCAACATCTGAAGAGCTAGCCTTAGACGAGTGAAACAGCTCTTTCAGATCATTGCTGTCATCACCATTGCTATCAAAAGAAGAAGATATGACTCAGGAACGGCTCTAAGTAAATGAAATAGATCCTCGAGTAGAGCGAGCTCGACAGGAAGCATGAGACCCACAACCTCATGCTGGGCCTTGAACTGGAACTTGCAGCTGTGCTAGGCCAGAGACTGGAGCAGGTGGCTTTTAAAAGGAGATAATTGAAAAGGAAAAAGAGATAAAGAAGATAAAAGGTACTCACTATGGCCACTAGGGCAAAGGCAATGCCGGCTGCCCGTATAGTAGCCTCTTGCTGGCGATTCAATGCTCACTACGCTGACAGATGAAGCATCACGCGATCTACCCATGCCTGATTAAACTGTGAAAAAAAAGAAGCAGTTTGAGTAAACTAAACAAAGGGAACAGCAAAAGGGGAAGAGAAGGAAGGTGTAATAACAAACCAGAGTGATATCGGCTCTGAACTCCAGAGTTGGAGAAACCAAAACTAATAGGGTGAAGGCGTGGTCCGCAATGTAAGTAGAGACGTCCCATGGAATCTCTGGACCCACCACTCCTCTTCCATCCGCTCTAACAACAGCAGCTCTAGCTCCAGCACCAGTAGCCCTAGCTCTACCAGCCTCTGCTCCTACTATTGGTGCTGTTGCCTTTCTCCCTCTCTCCTGGCTCTACCTGGCCCAGCTGGTAGATCTCCTGTAGCTCCTAGACGAGGACCCATCTGTCCCATCAGATGACCTATCGCCCAAGTCATGTAGTCTCCAGCCAGCTCCAAAAAAGCAAATGCCAGAGCTCTAACTACCTCTAACAGGATGTCGAGGTCGCCCATAAGATCTATCTGGCATATGGAAGTAGGAGGAGGCATGGGGATCTTGAAGTGATCCAGGCCTAGTGACTACCAGATAACTTGCTCTCCCAAGTACCACTCTCGGTAGAACGGGCCCTCAAGCATAACCTGCAACCTAGATGTACCTCGATGGCACATCAGATCTATGCTAGCCCTCTCCTCCATCCCCTGTCAAACATCCCAATAAACCTATAAAGGAAAGAATGTATCTAGTCAGATCAGTGAATAGATCAGTGAACAGATAAGTGAATGGATCAGTGAAAAGATCAATGAACAGTGACCAAATCAGTGAACAGATTAGTGAACAGTGACCAGATTAGTGAATAGATCAGTAAACAAGACAGTAAATAAATTAGTGAACAGTGAACGGATTAGTGAACAAATCAATGAACAGGATAGTGAACAAATAAGTGAAAATCGTGACAGTAATCAGAGCAAAGCAGTAAACAGGAGATAGAAGTTGTACCTGATCAGGAGTTAGCTGGTCCAGAAACAGTCGAAATCTGTCCAAGAAACTCGTAAGAGTTCGCCGGGACATGCATCCAAGAAACTCGTAACTCTAGAGCAGCAAAAGAAAGGGTCAGCAGAAGAACAGATAACAAATATGTGAATGGAAGGAAATACATAAAATAGAAATAATGGTTTACCTTCAAAATCCTCTAGTATCCCGCCACGCTTAGCTCCTGAGGGATCCAGGTCACTGCTTTCATAGAGCCATACAGAGTGGCGAGAGCCACGCGTCCCCAGTCATAAGAGGCCACTAGTCTAGATGGAATAGGGCTCCAAAGTATTGCAGATGAACGATATTCTCCTTATTCGCAAACAAGGAGACACCGAACAAGTATAGGAGAAAAGCCCAAGCATCCCACTCGTAGTGGTGGGGCTCCAAACAGTGGAAATGACAAAAGTAGGTGTGGAACCAGAAGTATCTAACGCGACCTCAGTCCATCTAGCTAGGAACAATGCCCAAGAAGTAGTTGAGAGCCTCTGCGGACTAAGGGATGATGGAGTGGAAGGGAATGGGGTCACCACCAACTCTAATTCCTGTGATCATGGCAAAGTCAAGTAGGGTCAGTGTAGCCTTGAATGTCGTGAAATGGAAGGTGTTGGTTGTGTCCCACCACCTCTCTACTAGTGTAGTCAGCTAAACTCTGTCATTGCTGGTCTCACCCAGCAATGGTATGAATTGCGCGAAATCAGAAGCATCGATGAAGGCTTGGCTAGGGGATGGAATAGCCGCATACCACTCCAACACCTCACCTGAGCCACCGAGGCCGCGGATGTATCTACGAGCCAGAGAAAGCAAAAAAAGATGATCAGAAGATATAAAAAAGCCGTTGGAACAAAACAGATGCAAATGAAAATGAATAAAGAGAAATAATCAAATCCTAATGCAAAGCATTATCTAGGTATTCCTAAGTCCAGACAGTGTCTTCGATTCTCTCAAACCCTAGTACACGAGGCAAACCTTTTTTTCAAACCCTAGGTTCGTGTGTGTGACGATCCTTAGGTTCTCTTAAGCCCTAGAGAGCTAGGTACCCTAAGCCCTAGTGCGCTAGGAAAACCCAACCCTAGGTTTGTGAGTGTGTGATGATCCTTATGTTTTTTAAAGCCCTAGTGAGCTAGTCAACCTAAGCCCTGGTGCGCCAGGCAAACCCAACCATAGGTTCCTGCATGTGTGACGATCCTTAGATTTTGTTTGAAAGCCCTAGTGACCTAGGCACCCTAAACCCTGGTACCCCAGGAAAACCCAACCCCAGGTTCATGTGTGTGTGATGATCCTTAGGTTCTCTCAAGCCTTAGTGAGCTAAGCACCCAAAGCCTTAGTGCACCAGGTAAACCTAACTTTCAGTTCGTGTCTATGTGACGATTCTTATGATTTTATTAAAGCCCTAGTGAGCTAGGCACCCTATATTGGAGGCAAAACTGTCAAGATCATTATTTTTGCAAATGATTATCTGAAAAAATTAACTTGATGGGAAAACGCTAAAACGGGCTCCAGATAAAACTTTTGATGACGAACGATCAAAATAAAACCTGTGCATCCGAAGTTAATTTAAAAGAATACCATTTTACCGGTTGAATCTTCAACTACAATTTTAATCCGAGTTGAAACTCTTATAAGATCTTCTACTGTATTCCTTTATGCGATTCCCGGATATAGCGTAGGCTATTATCCTTCGAGAACTCGTACTGAAAGAACCAGGACAACTTTAGTCTTAGAAGACAAGTTATGAAACTGATTTAGCCTACTCGCATATATATAGGACTATAGTAGGGACTTGGGAAGTAATTATGAGTAAGACTTCTAGTGGAACACAGACACGTATCAGCGGTTTATGTAATTAAGCAAACCTCATTGCAGTATCTGCAATTATGGAAAACCAGCCGCGGTTTCGGCAATTTTCATAAAACACTTAATTACAGTCCACACCACTAAAGAACTATAATTGCACTCTGACCCATAATCTCAAGACCATCTAGCATTGAGCCCCTGTTATTAAATGCTTACCATTTCTCCCCATGTTAAGATTCCCGATACCCATCAATTAAATTTCATTACTGACAATTTAATTTAATCGGCATTTTGATATTCTTTAAACCCTTCTGCCTAACTTATTTGACCACCGGATAATTAAATCCATCTATAGGGTTTGGCTCATTTATAAAACTGGTTCAGCCTACCCACATATTTATAGGGCTATAGCAGGGACTTGTGAAGTAATTATGAGTCAAACTTCTAGTAAAACACAGATACGTATCAACGGTTTTCGCAATTAAGCAAACCTCATAGCGGTATCTACAATTACGAAAAACTAGTAGCAGTTTCTGCAATTTCTATAAAACACTAAATTACAGTTCACACCACTAAATAACAATAATTGCACTCTGACCCACAATCTCTAGACCATCTTATAATGAGCTCCTATTATTAAATGCTTAACATTTCTTCTCACGTAAAGTTTTCCGATACCTGTCAATTAAATTTAATTACTGACAATTTAATGTAATCGGCATATTGAAATTTTCTTAAACCCTTCCACTTAACTTATTTGATTGCCGGATAATCAAATTCACCTATAAAGTTTGGCCCGGTTAAAACTTATAAGCTTCTTTAAAGGGGTATCGTAAATCCCGATACTTCGGGACATGGATTCCGTCAATAATTAATATTAACCATGTAAATAATACTACTATCCAACTCACCGGGAATATAGACCCATATAAGATCGCATCCTCTAATGAATCAAAATAACGAATATTAAATATACGTAGATCACTAATTTTTTCAAGATTGAGAGAATAAGCACTATTCATAATAACCTTAGGGTGTGAATTAATTTATATAGTCAGTATAAAATTAATTACCCTAAATGTCTCGTTCAATACACACAAAGTGTACTAGTATAGAGAGTTGGAACAATAGACAATGCTATTATCTGTTCCCCGTATCCAAGACAGGCCTACTAAAACTCTGTACTACAGTCGTACCGATGGTATTCCCATTTCCATCTAAACTGTGAACATAAAACTTATATTCTGTAAGAATCTAAAATTTGATCTTCTGTATGCAAGCCGTACTCTACACACCATATTAAATACTATACAAAATATCGGACATCCATCTATAACATTAAAGAAATGATATACATACATTGCTCATAAAGATTCTTATAAAATAAAATTTTAATTTTATTAAAATAAAATTAAATACTAAAAATATGATTTTTAGAATACCAACCCTAACACCCTAAGGCTTGGTGCACTAGACAAACCCAACCTTATGTTCGTGTGTGTGTGTGATGATCCTTAGGTTCTCTCAAGCCCTAGTGCGCCAAGTAAACCCAACCTTAGGTTCGTCTGTGTGTGACGATTCTTAGGTTCTTTCAAACCCTAGTGAACTAAGCACCCTAAGCCATGCTCTCTAGGCACCCCAAGGTCTACTCCTCAAGCACCAATATGTTTTCTAAAGCCCTTCTCCCCAGGCACCCCAAGACCTGCTCCTCAGGCACCTATATGTTTTCTAAAGCCCTGCTTCCTAGACACCCCAAGCCCTGCTCCTTAGGCACCTATATGTTTTCTAAAGGCCTACTCCTCAGGCACCTATATGTTTCGTTAATCCTTACTCCTCATGCACTCGAAGCCCTGTTTTTTAGGCACCTATATTCTAAACCCTAGCATCCAAGTGTTTATCTCAAAATCTCCAATTACTCAGGTAATCTGTTTGGTCCGCAGTTCATTGTCCAAGTTTGTGCTTTTAATATTAGCAACATGTTTGAAATACATTTTCCCGTTCTCAAATTGATTATGTTATTTGATTATAACTTGGGCAATTGGTTACATGTTGTTCAGTCGCATACATCATATCTCAAAGAAACAGGGGATCTTAATCATGCATCTATGTTCAAATATAAAGCTACAAGGCATGCTACAATATTCTGAAATGAAGAGAAGAAAAGAGGACTTATCGCATGATTATGGTGAGAGAGGTGGTCCTGTGGCTCGCAGAGAAGAAGGTCGGGAGTGACATTAGCAACTAGAGGCTCGTATCTCCTCATCCCGCTAGGTCTCAGATAGTGAGGAGCCAGAGCATAGTGAAGAGGGTCGAAAGGAGTGGAGATCCCCTCACCAGCATGGGGATCCAAGAAGTCAGCAATCTCGGCCTTAGCAACTGCCTGCTCCGCACCGCCTGATCAGCAGCTGCTTGTGCTGCGACTGTCGCCCGTGCCGCTCTGTCCTGGTCCTTAACAACTCGAAGTATAGACTGCTCAGCTTCGGTCACCAGAATGTCCATCGCTCTCATAGCACTGGAGGGCTGAGGGTCAGAAGTCCCACCTGTAGGAACAGTGGAACCAGCACCTCCAATAGCACCGAGGGAAGAGCCATTGAAAGTGAAAGGTCCTCGTCGTGCCCCAAAATATATCATCGCCATGGCTCGGCATGCTAAAGAAAGTCTCAAAGACCCGAAGATGCTACGAAAAAGTCTCAAAAGCTTTAGAACTCTGAGAGGATTCGAGAGAGAGGAGAGGTTAGAGAGAGAGAGCAAAGGATACAAGTGAGGGCAGCCCCTCGTGTCTAGGGGGCTTTGATGGGTGTTGAACATTGCGATAGAAACATTTGATGTTGGCTGTTGTACGGTTTTTTAACCGTTTTGTTGCGAGAATAAGGTTCATTTGAAAAGATGCTTGTGGTCGCCACCTATCCCAACGGTCATGTCACGACCTAGTCCTTTGAACCTTGTAACCGCATGGCTTGGATGTTGCGGGCACATGCTTGATTGCCATGATTGCGATTTGGTGTTTGTGTTTGTTCTTAGAGGCTTGTGTAGGTGTTTCTTTGGGATTTAAATTTAATTTTAAACTCTTTACTCAACTTTTTAATTATTTTTATCTTGTGTTTTGGTCCCAAATTTTTAGGTTTTAACTCGACTTATTAATTTGTGCTTTTTCCTTAATAAATTTAATTTTAAAGTCTTTACTCAAATTTTTAATTATTTTTTTCCCGTATTCTCATCCCAAATTTTTAAGTTTTGACTTGACCTATTAATTTGTAATTTTTTCTCTATAAATTTAATTTTAAAGTCTTTACTCGACTTTTTAATTATTTTTATCCTGTGTTCTCATCCTAAATTTTTAGGTCTTGTTTCAGTTACGGTTGGTATACTAAAAATTACGTTTTTAGTATTTAATTGTATTTAATAAAATTAATTTTTTATTTTATGATAATCCTTATGAGCAATGTATGTATATCATTTCTTTAATGTTATGCATGGATATTCGATATTCTGTATAGTATTTAGTCAGATGTGTAGAGTACAGCTTGCACACAGAAGACCAGATTTTAGGTTCTTGCAAAATATAAGTTTTATGTTCACAGTTTGGATAGAAATGGACATACCATCGGTACGATTGTGGTACAGAGTTTTAGTTGGCCTGTCTTGGTTACGAAAAACAGATAATAGCATCGTCCATTATTCCGACTCTCTGTTCCAGTACACTTTGTTTGTATTAAACGGGATATTTGGGGTAATTAATTTTGTACTGACTATATAAATTAACTCGCACCCCAAGTTTATTATGAATAGTGCTTATTCTCTTAATCCTTAAATAATTATTGATTTGCATATATTTAATATTCGTTATTTTGATTTATTAGAGGGTGCGATCTTATATGGGTCTATATTTCCAGTAAGTTGGATAACGGTATTATTTATATGAAAAATATTAATTATTGACGGAATCCACGTCCCGATATATCGGGATTGATGATACCCCCTTAAGGATACTTATAAGTTTTGACTAGGTCAAACCCTGCAGATGGATTTAATTATCCGGCGGTCAAATAAGTTAAGCGGAAGGGTTTAAGAAATATCAAGATGTCGATTAAATTAAATTGTCAGTAATTAGATTTAATTAGCGGGTATCGAGAATCTTAACGTGGAGAGAAATGGTAAGCATTTAATAACAGGAGCTCAATGCAAGAAGGTATTGAGATTATGGGTCAGACTGCAATTATAGTTCTTTAGTGGTGTCAACTGTAATTCAGTATTTTATGAAAATTGCAGAAACCGCTACATGTCTTTCTATAATTGCAGAAACCTCCAGTAGGTGTCTGTGTTCCACTTGAAGTCTAACTCATAATTACTCCCCAGATCCCTGCTGTAACCCTATATATATGTAGGTAAGCCAAACCAGTTTTTGATAATTTTATATCATTATTATCACATATTATATTTTTGTCTTTCAAGACTTAAATATATTGAGATTCTGCCGGTACGAGTTCTCGGAGGATCGTAGCTCACATTACGTTCGAGGATCGCATAAGAAAATACAGTAGGGGATCTGACTGGAGTTTCAACTCGGAATCAAGTAGTAGTTGAAGATTAGATCGACAAGAGGTATTCTTCTAAATTAACTTTGGTTGCACTGGTTTATTTTTTATTGTTCTTCATCAAAAGTTTTATCTGGAGCACGTTTCGACGTTTACCCATCCCGTTAATTTTTTACCAAAAATTATTTTGCAAAAACAATGATCTTGGCAGTATTGCCTCCAACAGTTTCGACCTATTAATTTGTGATTTTTTGCAGTAAATTTAAATTTTAAAGTCTTTAATCGACCTTGTAATTATTTTATCCTGAGTTCTTGTTTTAAATTTTTAGGTCATGTCTCGACCTATTAATTTGTGATTTTTTTCGATAAATTTAATTTTAAAGTCTTTACTCGACTTTTTAATTATTTTTATCCCGTGTTTGTTTTGAATTTTTAGGTCTTGTCTCGACCTATTAATTTATGTTACCTTCCAGTTTAAGATAACTTTTAAGATCTTGACTCGATCCTTATGATTATTTTATTCCTAGCTGAATTTTTAGATCTTAACTCAATCTTTGACTTGTTTTTTTGCTTGTGCTCCTCTGGGTCTCGACTCGACCTTTTGGATATCTATGGATCATGTTTAGCATCTACATCATGTTTAGCATCTGCATCATGTCTTGCATCCTACATCTTTTGCATTTTTTTCAAAACTACATTTTGGTCTGATCTCTAACAAAGGGGTACGTAGATAGCTCGATAGAAATTCGAGTACGACCACCATCATCCGTATTCTTGTGTGTTTTGTAGCCTAAGATTGGCGGATTGGTCAAATGGATGTTGTCTCTAGGTCATTGACAAAACTTGCATCATGCGTTGCTGTGCAAGTTTTGTCAAAGAGGGGCCACTGTAGACACCTTAATTTGACCCTTCAAAATCTTAGGCTTATCCAGTTGAGTACGATGATGAAAACCAAGTGGAATGATGTCTATACACGATCGTCGGGAAGCAATTCGAGTCCAGTGCTCCTTGAAATCAAACCACAAGATCACATCTTTTGAACATTGAGGCCGCAACCTTCAAGACCTTGCGACCTGGTTGTTCACTGGCCCAAGTAATTCAGCAGTAACCTTTTGAACCCCACGACCGTTTGTTTGATTGTTACGACCACCAAATGAATCTCATAAAAACCCCATATTTTGTCATGGTCGCAACCCTTAGCCTCACAAATGCAACCTTTGAAGGTGGTGACCACAAGCTTTGTGAGCTTAGTCAGAGCATCGAACTTGACAGTACCACATTAGCTAACATACTCTATATAAACATACCTTTGGTACGATTTCAAAGGACCTCTTTTTCTGAAGTCAATATACTGCCACTTTATCGAGTGCTATTACTAAAGTATGCCGTGTTGGAGGCAAAACTGCCAAGATCATATTTTTTACAAATGATTATTGGTAAAAAAATAACTGGATGAAAAAATGCCGAAACGGGCTCCAGATAAAACTTTTGATGATGAACGATCAAAAATAAAACCCGTGCAACTAAAATTAATTTAAAAGAATACCATTTACTAGTCAAATCTTCAACTATAATTTTGATTTTGAGTAGAAGCTCCTGTTAGACCTTCTACTGTATTTTTTTATACAATTCTCGATTATAGTGTGGGTTATAATCAATCAAGAACTCGTTCCGATAGAACCTGGACAGCTTTAGTCTTGAAGAAAAGTTATAAAATTGGTTCAGCCTACCCACATATTTATAGGGCTATAGCAGGGACTTGTGAAGTAATTATGAGTCAAACTTCTAGTGAAACACAGATACGTATCAACGGTTTTAGCAATTAAGCAAACCTCATAGCGGTATCTGCAATTTCTATAAAACACTAAATTACAGTTCACACCACTAAAGAATAATAATTGCACTCTGACCCATATTCTCTAGGCCATCTTACATTGAGCTCCTATTATTAAATACTTAACATTCTTCCCACGTAAAGTTTCTCGATATCTGCCAATTAAATTTAATTACTGACAATTTAATTTAATCGGCATCTTGAAATTTTTTTAAACCCTTCCACTTAACTTATTTGACTGCCGGATAATCAAATTCACCTGTAAAGTTTGGCCCGGTCAAAACTTATAAGCTTCTTTAAAGGGGTATCGTAAATCCGATACTTCGGGACATGGATTCCGTCAATAATTAATATTAACCATGTAAATAATACTGCTATCCAACTCACCAGAAATATAGACCCATATAAGATCGCACCCTCTAATGAATCAAGATAACGATTATTAAATATACGCAAATCAATAATTATTTTGCGGATTTAGAGTATAAACACTGTTCATAATAACCTTAGTGTGTGAATTAATTTATATAGTCAGTATAAAATGAATTACCCCAATGTGTCCCATTTAATGCACATGAAATGTACTAGCACAGAGAGTCAGAATAGTAGATGACACTATTATCTGTTCCCCGTAACCAAGATAGTCCTACTAAAACTATGTGCTACATTCATACCGATAGTATGTTTATTTTCATCTAACTATGAACATAAAACATATATTTTGCAAAAATATAAAATCTGATATGTGTGCAAGTTATACTCTACACACCAGATTAATTACTGTATAGAATAATGGATATCCATTGTGAGACCCTGTACCGTCTCTATTTATATTATATTCATATTCGGCGCTTTTTGACGCGTGTTTAGAATTTTTACTTCTACATGTTTTTAAGCGTTTTAATGTATGATCGAATTTAGCTGAGCATGCAGGGTTTGTACCGGGGATTGCAGGGAGTTACGGTGCGAATTTTAAAAATTCAAAAAAAAATATATATTTTGGAGGCCTATAAATATTTGGAGTTAGATATTTTCAAAAGATATTTTCAAAACTTAACTTTTAAGTTTCCTCCAGTTTTCTCACTGCTTTCTCTCTAACATCTCGGGGGCTCGGGGCTTGGTTTTCGACGGACCAACAGCCGATCCTTGTTATAGGCATCGTGCTCTACGCATCCATCCGGATAGAATTTTATTCTGACGAAGCTCAATTTTGCACGCGGATCGAGGCGTCGAGTTCTTGACTCATCGAGGTAAGATTCTAGATTTTAAAGTTATTAGAGGGTGTCGTATGTAATCTTATGCATCTTTACCATTTCATATTCATGAAAAGGTGCTTCATGTTTGGGAAAAGTGGATTTTTGGTTTAAAAACCTTTTTTCATCATTTTGGTTGGATGAAAATGGTGTTGGAAGTTTCGTTTGAGGCCTTTGGTGATAGGCTTGAGCGTATGTGAGTTCATGGGTGTGAGATGGAAGCTTGAAGCTTCGAGGCTTCATCTTGGGTTTAAAATGGCAAAACCATGGGTGAAAAACATTTTCTGGGCTGGTTTGGTCGACTGAACCCATGGGGTCAGTCGACTGAACAGTGTTATTGGGCGTTTTGATGTGGATTCTAGTGTGTTTTTCAATCGACTAGAGGGTGGGTCCAGTAGACTGAGCCTGCACTGATATGGGTGCATCTTTGAAAATCATGTTTTTACAGGCTAGGAGCTAACCTGTGGGGTTGAGGCTTAACTTTTAAAATGTTCTGATGAAAATCGTTCATTTTCATGCATCGTTCTCCTTGGTAGATGGATTGGATCTTCTTATACATATGTTGTATAGTTTTAAACTCATGTTTTACATGTTTTGTTTGATCTGCATGTGAATTGATGGATCTTGATCTCCATGTTGATGGATTGGATCTGTATATACATGTTTAATGCATATATGTGGAAAAAGGCTTTTGCTTTGATAAATGATTCTCTAGATGTACCGAGATAGCAGGTATTTGGCACGAGTTGCCCTCGGTGGATGTCCAAAAACGTGCGCAGAGTATGTACCTTGGTCCTTCGGGTTAAACTCGTAAACTAGGTGGTTGAATGCTTTGTTCCCTCGAATTTTAGGCCCGCAAACTAAGCTTTTACGTTGTGGTAGCTTCGTGTAGAACTTGCATTTACCTAACCTGTCCTACGATGTGTAGGGATTGGGTAAAAGGGCAGGAGTCTATGGTTACTACATCTGTCCCCTTGTGGCGAAGTCGGTACATAGGATTTCATTTTATATTTTCTCCTCGGCTGTGTGGCCCGAGTGAAGCAAACTGTTGTTATCTTTCTCCTCGGCTGTGTGACCCGAGGGGAGTTTACTGTTTTATCGATTTATTTTTTCTCGGTATATGCGATCCGAGTGGAAAATAATGTTTTGATTATAGTTTTCTTTAACTGTTGCTTGCATTAGTTATAATGCATGGTTTTACTTGTGGTCAAGTTAACTCTCACCATATGATTGCATATCCTGCTTTATAGCTTTATAGTCTATTTCTATTGGGCTTCCGCTCACGGGTGGAATTTTTTGTACAAAACCATTTTTAGGTGATGATAAGGTGAATGATCTTGAGTAGATCTTGTGATGCCCGTAGTGATGGATGGCGGAAGACTCTTAAAGTTTTTCCTTTTTGGTATACATGTTCCTGAAGGCAGGTTTTGTACGCCATAAGGCGATATACTGTATGCATGTTGAAACTGTAAGTTTACTGTTTATGAGAGATGCATATCGGAATTTTATTTTATTTAAACAGGTGGATTTAAATTTATAAAAACCTATTTTCATAAAACTGGTATTTTGGTGGATTTTCACGTGACCCTGGGTTTTGGGGCGTGACAACTTGGTATCAGAGCTCTGGGTTCAAATACCTAAGAGCCATGGAAAGATGGTTTATTACCTGGTGAGGTTGATTATGGATGTTTACTTGCATGTGCTTAAACATTTTTGTTTATAACATGTTGTTAGCCTTTGAGCATAACTGCTGTGTATATGCGAGTATGGAGGTTGGGTCTTCGGATGGATTCGTCTTGCCTTTGGGCGTTTGGACTAACAAATTTTGGAGCCAAGTTAGAGACGCGTTTGGCCGACATATTTTCTAGCAAGAAATCCGAATAGGTTATCCAAATTGACGCGTCCGTCTTGTTGATTCTCCTCAGTATGTGAGATGTGTTGCGTCACCTTAAGTGGTTATGTGTTAACCTGCTTACGTGTTTATGTTATGCAGTAGCATGTTATATGAAAGCTTATCTCGTTATTTTCTTTATATAGAATTATGTCCACGCGGGGAGTGCGGGGACAGGGTCGTGGTTGAGGTTGTGCTTATGTTCAGGTTCCAGAGAAGGGAGACGTTCATGCCCCGTAGGAACAGGTGGGCAGTGCTAATGTCATGCAGGAGATGCTTGCCGCTATGAGAGTTATGGCTGGGGCATCCAGGGATGGAGTGAGGGCTCTTGAGCAAAGAACCTCTGTGGCTATGAGAGACCGACCTATATGCTTTGGGTGTGGTCAGTCCGGGCATATTCGTAGATATTATCCCCGGGAATGGAGTGTCTAGGGTGCGACAGTAGTGCTAGTTGCTCCATTGGCACAGAGACGGCTGACTCCACAGCAACCTAGGGCCCAAACGTCTAGGTTTGTAGAGGGAGGTACTTCAGCACAGTCTGTGAGGTAGCCAAGGACTTAGGGTTATGGTGGACAGACCAGACCACCGCAGGATAGGGCTTATGTTCTTGCTGATCGCAGTGCTTCCAAAGCACCAGTTGCATCTGATGCTACAACTACTCCAGCCATGATCAGAGGTACTCTTCTAGTCTTTAGATCACGGGCCAGTGTCCTCATCAACACGGGAGCATCACATTCTTTCATATCTTCTGCCTTTGCATCTGCATTAGGGTTGAGGGTAGACCCGTTGGGTAGTGCATTGAGTGTAGAGACCCCAATCAGTGGGAATGTGGTGTTGAGTATAGTTTACAGATCGTGTGAGTTAAGAGTCACCGGTCGTTGTTTAGAGTTTGATTTTATCATTCTAGATATGACTAAGTTTGATGTCATCCTAGAGATGGACTGGCTGACTACCTATCGTGCCTTTATAGATTGTGAGCGACAGAGGGTGTCGATCTGTACACCGGAGGGTGACTGCTTCTACTTTGTGCGTGATCGGGATGAGGGTTTGATGTTTGTTCCAGGTGCCGCATGGGTTCGAGGGAACTTGGGTTTTCTCTTTTTTGCTCTCAGGTTGGATGAGTTGGGTGAGGTTCAAGGGGAGCTACCCCTTGTGGTCTGTGATTATTCAGATGTTTTCCCTGATAATCTATTTAAGTTACCACCGAGCCGAGATGTGGAGTTCACTATTGATCTTGTTCTAGGAGCAGCTCCTATCTCTATGCCATCATATCGCTTTGCACCTACTGAGTTGTGAGAACTCAAGGTGCAATTGTAGGAGTTTCTTGACAAGGGGTTTGTACGACCGAGTATGTCGCCGTGGGGAGCACTAGCTTTGTTCGAGAAGAAGAAGGATGGATCTTTGAGACTGTGCGTAGATTACAGGAAGCTAAATCAGGTGACAAATAAGAACAAGTACCTTATGCCTAGGATTGATGACCTGTTTGCTCAGCTGAGAGGATCGCGCTACTTTTTGAAGATTGATTTGAGGTCAGGGTATCACCAGCTAAGGATTAGGGACGAGGACATAGCAAAGACCGCCTTTCGGACTCGTTATGGTCACTACGAGTTTCTAGTCATGCCGTTCGGTTTGACAAACGCCCCTACGACTTTTATGGGTTTGATAAACCGTATCAGTGGAATCGTCGAAGATTGATGCTGTGATGGACTGACAGCGACCGAAGAATGTCTTTGAGATCCATAATTTCTTAGGTTTGGCAGGTTATTATCGGTGGTTCGTCAAGGACTTTTCCAAGTTGGCAGCACCGATGACGCGCCTGACGAGGAATGCAGTTGTGTTTGTGCAAAGCGAGTCCTGTGAGTCAGCCTTCCAAGAGTTGAAGAGGAGATTGACCAATGTGCTAGTGTTGATTATTCCAGAGCGAGGCCTGGGGTATACAGTGTATTGCGATGCATCACACGACGGTTTGGGCTGTGTGTTGATGCAGAGAGGTAAGGTTGTAGCCTATGGCTCACAACAGTTGAAGACGCATGAGAAGAACTACCCGACGCATGATCTGGAGTTGGCAGCCGTGGTCTTCACCTTGAAGACATGGCGGCATTATCTATATGGTGAGCACTTCGAGGTTTTCTCTAATCACAAGAGCATAAAATACTTATTTTCGCAGAAAGACTTGAATCTTCGCCAACGATGATGGATGGAGTTGTTGGGAGACTACGACTTTGATTTGTAGTACCACCCGGGAAAGGCAAATGTCGTAGTAGATGCGCTCAGTAGGAGATCTCATGGTTCGTTAGCTTTTGTAGCTATACAAGAATGGGATATGCTTAGAGATGTTGGGGAGTTTGATCTGTGTCTCGGAGAGACAAGGGCAGGTGCGACCTTATATTCAGTAGCTTCACAGCCCTCATTGGTTGCATGCGTGTAAGAGGCTCAGCGAACCGATCAGGAGGCTCAGATGATACGGGACCACATTACTAGTAGGAAGGACACAACAGGAAGGACGGTGGGTTCAGATCAGAGTTTGAGGTTAACATAGCGACTGTTTATGCCAGAGTCGTGCCGTGCTGAGGTGGTACATGATTTTCATGATTCACGTCTAGCAGTGCGTCCGGGAGGCACAAAGATGTATCACGACTTGCGCTGTCAGTTCTGGTGGACGGGAATAAAGAGAGACGTGATCCAATTTGTGTCTCGGTGCCTTACTTGTCAGCAAGTAAAGGTGGAGCAACCGGTAGGATTATTACAGCCGTTGCTTATATTGGAGTGGAAGTGGGAGAATGTCACGATGGATTTTGTATCAGGACTTCCTCGATCACCGGCAGGACATGATGCTGTCTGGGTTGTGGTTGATAGGTTGACGAAGTCTGCGCAGTTCCTCCCTATTCGAGTGAGAGATTCAGTGGATAGATTGAGCAGATTTCATATCTAGGAGATAGTCCGACTTCATGGAGTACTAGTGACTATTGTTTCTGATCGAGACTTGCGCTTTACATCGCACTCTGCGCTTTACATCGCGCTTTTGGCAGAGTCTTCAGATTGCTTTAAGGATGAGCTTAACTTTCAGCACAACTTTTCACCCACAGACCGATGGCCAGTCTGAGAGGACCATCCAGATTTTGGAGGACATGTTGAGAGCCTGTGTGCTTGAATTTCGGAACCCGACCTAGTGTGGAAGACGACCGAGAAGATTATAGTAATTTGTCAGCGTTTGGTGACAACACTGAGCCGCCAGAAGAGTTATGTAGATCATATGAGAAGACCTTTGGAGTTTGCAGTGGGTGATCATGTGTTTCTGAAGGTCTCGCCACGTAGAGGGTTGTTGAGATTTGGCCGTCGTGGGAAGCTATCACCACGTTTTATTAGACCATTCGAGATCTTGGAAAGGATTGGGGTGGTAGCATACCGTTTGGCCTTGCCACCTCAGTTAGCATCTTTGCATAACGTGTTTCACGTTTCCATGCTTCGGAGGTATGAGCCAGATCAATCACATATTCTGGATTGGGCTGAGTTGCGAGTTGATGAGGATGTCACCTATGAGGAACGTCCTGTGAGGATTCTAGATACAAAGGAACAAGTGTTATAGGGGAGAACGATTGCTTAAGTCAAAGTTCAGTGGCTTCATCACGGGGTTGAAGAAGCGACTTGGGAGCTTAAGTCTGGGGTTCGAGCTAGATACACGGAGTTGTTTACCTCGTGACCTTGTAGTGAATTTCGGGGGCAAAATTCCTTAAGGGGGGGAGTTGTGAGACCTTGTACCGTCTCTTTTTATATTATATGCATATTCGGCGCTTTTTGATGCTTGTTTAGAATTTTTACTTCTACATGTTTTTAAGCATTTTTATGTATGATCGAGTTTATCTGAGCATGCGGGGTCAGTCCCGGGGGTTGCATGGAGTGATGGTGCAAATTTCAAAAATTAAAAAAAAAGAAGATATTTTGGAGGCCTATAAATATCTGGAGTTAACTATTTTCAAAAGATATTTTCAAAACATAACTCCTAAGTTTCCTCCAATTTTCTCTCTGCCTTCTCGCTAACTTCTTGGGAGACCGAGGCTTGATTTTTGACGGACCAACAGCCGATCTTTGTTATAGGTATCGTGGTTTACGCATATTAGAACGCGGAAGAAAAATTTAGAACCGGCGCCGTAACCATAAAAAACGGCGCGTGCGTTTTTCATGAAAAGCGATAATATTAAACTGATATATTATTACTAAATATACCTTCAAGAAACTTGTTCGAATTTCTTTGATGCAGAACAACGATCTGAAACGACCCAATGATCTTCTCACGTATATCCCGACGCACACGACGATCCCGGCGAGTGGGCACCGATCCGGATCTT